>MDKJ01271293.1:0-11228 GCA_005239525.1 Nicotiana knightiana | reverse complement strand
TATATATATAAGGGCTTGTTGACGGCGAGGAGTGTTCCCGAAGCCGCTTTTGAAGATGTTCGTGTTAAAGCACGCGAGGCCGGTGAAGATGAGGAGGTCGAAGATGGGCTTACTTTTGATGATGAAAGTTCTGACGGAGAGGGCGATGGTGGAGGTGAAGCCGCTGGACGAGCGGGGAGAGGGGTGATGGCATGGATGGGGGGGGAGGGGCAGTGTTGAATGAAGCCTTTGTGCTTAGTTTTTTTTTCTTTTCTTCGTTGTTGTTGTTATTCCTTTTGTGGGGGCCCGCTTTTGGCCTTTTGCAAGATGTTATTTCTCTGTTAGATGGAGCAATTGATTTGCACTTTGTCGTACGTCTTTGTCCTTTTCCTTTATTTTTTTTTGAATCTTTTGGCCTTTCTCGCAATAAGTCATTGCTTTTTAGTTGTAAACTCGAGCCAGGTTGAATTTAACTTATTGAAAATTTAAACGAGGTCGAATTTAACTTGTAATTAGTTCGATGAGGTCGTATTTGACTTGCAATTCGAGCGAGGTCGAATTTGACTTGTAATTCGAGAGAGGTCGAATTTGGCTTGTAATTCGAGCTAGGTCGAATTTTGACTTGTAATTCGAGTGATGTCGAATGTTATTCTTTTAATTGGCGATGGTCGGGTCCGCATGGGCTGGAATTCGAACGAGGTCGAATTTAACTTGGTTAACATTTGAGCGAGGTTGAATGTGTTTCCTGCCTTGGCGCGGTGTGAGCTTGGTGGAGTTGCGCAAGAATACCATATGTTTCTCCGCTTACTTATTCGTTGGCGAATATTTACACGCTTCTACTCAATTCCTACACACATTCGAGAAGTCCCACCCTATCTAGTCCCTTTATTGCTCGGCCTGGAGAGGTAGTTGACAGGACGGGCGATGAACTCACCACTTACTTCGAGAAATTCTAACCCTTGGTTAAATCGGGCAAGGTCCGAATGTAACTAATCAAATTTAGTTGGTTGTGTCGGCGCAGCGCTGCCTTGGCGAGTGTGCGGGTGAGTTTTGCGCACTTATGTTCTGAATGTGTTGGAGAGATTTGTACGTTTTCCGGGCAGGTAACCCATTCCCAGTCTACATGTACTTTTTCTTTATGGTGTCACCTTATTCTAAATCGTTTTCCCGTTATCTGCAGTATGATATGGCGTGGGGCGTTTTCCTGATGTGTCGTTTTCCGAAGGGGTCGGAGCATCTTCGTGGAGGACAAAAACTTAAAATTTGTATGTCGACTTTCCCTCGTTCGTGTATTTGGGAGAACACCCTTGTCTCTGTTCCACTTTAAAAAAGGAATAACAGGTTAGAAACAAACGAAGTCATTTGTTACCTCGACTAGTTGGTTGACGGGCGGAGGGGAGAGGTCACGCTCCCTTCTCTAGCTCTGCTTCATGGTTTCTATCAGTTTGGTGAGGTCGCTTATCTCAGCGCTCTGTGCTCGAGGATATGGGCGGGTTGACGTTCGTTGAACTCGGGTGACGTCTTCCGGGTCTTTGGGTTGGTATTTGTTGTTTCCGCTCCTGATACCTGGAAGGTCCTTTCGACTTGACTGGCAATGAACTAGAAATCGCGCCGCCGAGCGACTCGTTTTGGTCCCTACTCCGACGCTAGTTTTAGATCTGATCCCAGCTTTGTGCTTAGCCTCGTCATTAGTCGAGCCTAGGCACTTCATGGACTGATGACTCACTTCACCCGCTAGAATCTCGGGTTCGAGTCCCAGCTCGACCCAGTCCCGGACGCGCAAAGAGAACAGAAACATAAGTCATACCACAAACATACAAGCAGAGCACATTATCATTTCAGAGAATTACATAACATGCATAATTTCATATTGTAAGAGAGAAAGCAGTACGCGTAAGGTATAGATGGTATCTAGCGTTAATATAGCGATAGGATTTCGGATGTGCTCGGTTACGTGATGGTTGTAGTCTTAATATGATGACTTACGCTCACAACACACTAGAGCTTCTACTACGGCACAACGTAGTTTTCGTATATAAATCAAGCATAACTCTGATTCCGTGCAAGGATCTAACCTTGGTTGGTTTTGCAGTTTCGAGGGTTTGCCTGTAAGTTTCTCAAATCTACGTGCGTAATGAAAGGACGAAACTATAACGAATTGGAAATAGAACTAGGACCGAACTTAGATCTAGAGGAAACTAAGACTTTGGCTAGAAAATCCCCACAGACGGCGCCAAATTGTTTGACCAAAAAGTTTTGAGTCTTTTTGCTAAACTAATTTAATATGAAGATAGAAGGTAAATTCTAGCCGAAGATAATTAACTCTAGATTAAAGATCATAAGCGAGAGTACGCTAACATGGTTGGACCTAAAAATCGATTGTAATCTCGGCTGAGTTCTGTGATACAAGATTAGATAATAATCTGAATAAAATCAAACGAAAATGGAAAGTAAATGAAAGGAGGGGTTCACCAATCCGTGGGCGAGATAGATCTTCATTTATTCAATAGAGTTGATTTACAGATGGATACCAAGGTTCTGGGTTCTTTCTACCTCACAGTGCAGGACCTGAGGTCTTGTACATTTTCTCCCTTAAAGAGTGATGTCTCTCCTAGTTTGTGAACCAGTCCCTCTACTTCACTCTGTCTCCTAATATTTATAAAAAACACTTTCATTTACCCAGCGTTCCTTAACCGGAGTGCCTAAGTCTTTTGACCATTCTTTAGATTAACCCTCTGAGGCATCTAAGTGTCTATTTCGCCGTGCGGGCCTCCTGAATGTTCTACCTCGACCATAGCCGGGCCACTCGCAGATGTATTGCTTCATACACGTAACTTCGGCTTACTCAACCTCTGGTCGTTCCTTCTCAGATAAATTTCTGATCAGATTTTGGCCCATACAAAATTAAGTCTATTTTATAAAGTGTTCAATCTCTTAGGGGAAGTATCAAGTATTCAGACGATAGTGTCTTAGTTGTAGCAAAGCGATCTTTGTGGATCGGAAAGCTCACGTGCATGCATTGCCATCGTCTACGTACTTCCTCTGGTTGAGGATTAGTGATAAACTTTTTTTTTTGTTTTTTTCACTTCTCAAACTATTTTCTGTACTTTTTATGCTTACATAGCATGCGACAATTTTTGCTTTTGGAGGAAGTTGATTAAATTTTAGAGGCAATTTCTAATTATCTAAATATATATATATATATATAGTGTTTAAAGTTTAATACTCTTTCATTAACAACCTTAGCAACTATTTTTATGACTCTCCTTTGACATGCTATGGGATGAGATGTCGAAGAATGAAATGAAACTTGTAGAAACTTATTCGGTATGAATAAATTTTTACACCTTCATGATTATCTTTTCTTGCAGCTCCTAAATTGCATTTAGTAGTTGGAGCAGAAACACTAGGGAAAACAACCCTTTAGTACGCAAAAAGTCATTGTCAGGGGCACAGAGAGCTAATAAAAGCCGAGCTATCTGTTCGAACCCAGTAACTTTTAATGACGCAATATCCGGGCTAACCTTGTAACAACTTGCTCTAAATTCAAAGCCAAAGCAAGAAACACCTTTAATTAGAGTCCCTAGCTTAATATATACTACTATCTAAAGAAACGTTTGCTACCATAGAAATATAAAATCAAGATATTCTAAAATTCGTCTAATTCTTGGACTTTGCCATAAACCTAAGCTTAAATCATTACCAATATATTGCCATGTGCCATAAGCTTTGGTATCTTCACCACCACGTTCAAGTCACATGTATACTTGTTGCACATAGTATAGTATTTCCCTTCTTATGCTTATGGAGTAAGTCATGATAAATATTGCTACTCTACGTTTCTGACATAAAAAAAGATTTTTAATTATACTAACTTTAATTACAAAAATTAACGCATTAATTACAAGCCATGCACTTGTGTCTACTACTCCTTAGACCCTCCCTCAATAAGTACCTCCCAACTTCTTCCCTACACTCCATTGGCGCCTAAAACCCTATTTGCATTTCCACATTTCCTTCTTCAACTGTCTCTTGTCTCTTTTCTTCTTCTTCTTCTCTCAGTTCACAGATATTATAACACTTTAGTCTAGAGCAGTGACATTGAGAAAAAATGGCTACAATTTGGACGCTTTGCATTGCTAGTCTTCTATCTATTTTGAGGGCCGCTAATGCAAAGGTCCCCGGTGTTTACACGGGTGGACCTTGGGAGAGTGCCCATGCCACATTCTACGGCGGCGCTGATGCCTCTGGCACCATGGGTACGTACGTATCTGTAATTGTTTTTTAGGTGACCTGATTTACACGGTACATAAAAGTACTTAAACTCATATGATGTATATTATTATTTTCTTTCCTGAACAGGTGGTGCGTGTGGGTACGGGAATTTGTACAGCGCAGGATATGGAGTGAACAATGCAGCACTAAGCACTGCCCTCTTTAACAATGGGCTAAGCTGCGGTGCTTGCTTTGAGATAAGGTGCACCGATCCGAAATGGTGCACCCCTGGGAACCCGTCCATATTTGTAACGGGTACAAACTTTTGTCCACCAAACTATGCTTTGCCAAATGATAATGGTGGGTGGTGCAACCCACCTCGTCCTCATTTCGATCTTGCCGAGCCTATGTTCCTCAAATTTGCTCAGTACCGTGCCGGCATCGTCCCTGTAACCTATCGTCGGTAAGTTGCACTGTCGTTCCTAAATATGTTATAGTATTTAATTCTTTGGTTATATATAATACTTTAAAAACTTATTGTTTTAAACATGTCCATGTGGCTAGAACCTAGAACCGCATCTTATTAAGCGTACAATATGAGATTCAAGTTAAACTGTCTTCAAATTAATTTAGAAAGATGTCATTGTCCTTAATATAAGAAAATAGTACGCTTTTATCATAATAAATTCTTCTATTTCTTGTATGTTATCTAATTTTTTAAGGGTTTTCCTGTCGTTTAACTAACCATAGCTAACTGGATATTGTTTTGGTGTAAAAATTGTTTCCCTTCTTACCTTTGATAGCTTTCCATTTTAGAGGAAATTAAATGACTACTTTAGCCTCAAGTTATCTTACATACATAGTGTGTGTTGGCTTAGCTTAAGATCATAGACTTAAGACTTGGAACTCGCTCACTATTTTTAAATTAAAATTATATATATAACTAAAATATTTATATTAGTATTAATTGGCACTTATCACCACAAAAGACTAAATAGAATAACAGTACAGTAGTATTATTTAAACATTTTAAATTCACACCTCGTTATAGTTTTGTCACTTCCACATGCATGCTACATCTACATCTTGCAGGTAATTAAATTTGTCCAGTTATATAATAGTCGCGGTTTTGGTAAGATTAATCTGATGCGCTTTTCTTGTATAAACTTATTCAATTAGTAGTAGTAAATTATAACATACTACAGTACATATTTTATCTCACTTCACCATTTAACTATGAGAAATTAACATGATATGATGCATTCATCGAGCTCGAATACAAGGTAGCTCGGTGCACAAAGCATCACATATTTATGCAAGTCCGAAAAATTAAAGACTTGTGTCCCACAGGGTATTATGTAGACAACCTACACTAATATAAGCATTAGTGGTTGCTTCCACATCTCAAACTCGTGACCTATAAGTCAGCACGACAACCTTACTATTGCATCAAATTCTCTCCATTGAGCTCGAATATATAATAATTTTTTGCTCTTAATGTTGCCTAAAAGTCCACTAACAATTTTCCTAATTATTTTGGTCAAATAACAGGGTTCCATGCAAAAAATCAGGAGGAATTAGATTCACAATCAATGGTTTTCGTTACTTCAACATGGTAATAGTGACCAACGTGGCAGGTGCAGGTGACATTCAGAAAGTTTTCGTCAAAGGTACAAACACAAAATGGATGGCTATGAGTCGTAATTGGGGCCAAAACTGGCAATCCAATGCTCAGCTTGTTGGTCAAGCTCTCTCCTTTAAAGTCAAAGCCAGTGACCATCGCTATGTCACCACATACAACGTGGCACCATCTAATTGGCAGTTCGGTCAGACTTATGAGGCCAAAAATTTCCGAGTTTAACTCAAATATTGATCCCAATACTATCACTTACAAAAAAAACAAAAAAACAAAACAAAAAACGAAAAATTAAAATTACTTTTCTTTATTTTCATATACTAAGTATACCATTTTCTCCACCTTCAGTTTTTCTCTTTTTTAACGGGAAAGATTTTAGGTAATATGGGCAAGTAGTTTCGTTTTACATTTTAGTGATGATGTATAAGTGCCAAAAGAAGATAATTTAGTCCGCGTACTAAACGTTCCCAAAGGGGGAAATGGGAAGGTTTATATATAGAGGCTGATGCGACTGCAGAAGGATCAAAATTAGGACAAAAATGTAGCCCGCGGCTCTATTATATTTTGCAATTACTGCTAATAACTTATATGTAATGGGAATTATATATTGTCTATGAATATGAATATCACAAATTGTCCCTTTTAGTATTTTGCAAGCTCAAATTCCTTGTCCATTATGTCATATGTTTGGTACATTTATAATTAATACTAATCATTTTAATTGCTTGTGTGGGCAAATTTTCAGAATCCGCTTATTTTGAGAAGTGCTTTTTAAAAAAGTACTTTTGACTAATTAATTTGAAAAATACTTTTGAGCGGTGATTAGCCTTTATCCAAGCTTTTGTGTTTTTTTCTAAAAATTGCTTCTTTAAAAAATGCTTTTGAAAAGAAACAACATTTTTCTGCTTCTACTTCCCCTCTAAAGCACTTTTTTTTTCCTTCTAAAAGCTTGGCCAAACATCTCATTTTTTGGCTAAAATCACTTTTGGCCCCGAAAAAAATTGGCCAAAAAGGATATGAGTACCAACAATTCTTCCATTCAAAAGGGGCTAAATTCTGTTGGAATTTTTTAGTATTGATTTAATACTCCTTTTCCTGTTATACCGTTTACTGTAATCCTTCATATGCATTTCAAGGACCTTGATACAAAATACAAGAGGAATTAAATAACAAGAAACTAACATTGTAGCTAAAGTTGTCTCCATATAACCTATAGGTCACAGTTTCGAGTCGTGTAATCAGCCATTAATGTATGCAACGGGGTAGGTTACCTAATCACACTCATTAGCATGTAGCCCTTCCCCGAACCCTGCGTGAGCACGGCATACTTCGTGCACTGGGCTTTAGCTACGAATAAACTAAACGCCTAGAATCTTTGGTTCTCCAGCTCTGTCTCAAGGTTCCCAGTTGAATAACATACACTAAACAAATAAGAGTAACCGAGCCTCGGAATTTACAGAAAATATTGTACCTCCAAGGAAAAACAAATATTGCTTGCTCCTCCTACAGCTAGCTCCTCATAAATCTATAGTTCAACCACCATCCCAAAAAAGAGTAAAGATTGCTGTACATATTAGTGGAAGGCATTTTCTTAGTTATATGCCAGTTCTTGAACTAAAGAATGCTAGTAACTAGCATACCAAGAACTTCCTTTCCTTCTTTTATGTGGAAAGAAGTGAAGGTGTAGGTCTTGGATACTTTGTCTTTCCCGGGGTCTCTTCTGCACCGCTTCTGCAGGATTTCTTTAGCGCAAAACTTGATTGGCTAAGCTGATTAACATGTCGGCCTTTCTTATCATTTTTCGCTACATCATTGGACTCCTGAAGCTGTTCTAGAGCTGTTACCACTTCATCCATTGTTGGCCTCGACTTGGGGTCCATCGACAGGCATTGAACAGCTAGGTTAGCAACCTTTATGGCACGATTGAGTAAATATTGTCCTTCAAGACGACTGTCTAGAACACGGAAAACTCTACGTTTGTTGGTCAAATAAGGTTTTGCCCACTCAACAAGATTATGTTCCCCCGTTGGTCGATTCTTGTCTATTGCTTTCTTACCGGATAGAATTTCTAACAGAACTACCCCAAAGCTGTATACATCGCTCTTAGCAGTAAGATGGCCTTCCAAACAAAGAGAAGCATGAAACTTAGAAATTGGTTATCATTATAAAAATTCATATTCACGAAAATGGAAAACAAATGACTCCAAGATTTTTACTTTTCAAAGCATGAATATTGCTATACACATTTATGACGTGAAACAAAATACAAGTGTTGTTCATTCAATTTAAATAAGTTTTAATTTTAAATAAGAAGTTCATCCGCTCTAATGCTCTCATCAATTCAGATGAACTCTGAATCACGATTACAAAAAATAGGATGACATGAGTAGATGAGAATGTACACATGAAGTTTATCGACTGTAAACTGAGCTGCGTAAAAGAAACTAACAGTAACATAAGATGGTAAACCTGAAATGAAATTGGAAAGCATGGAGACCAACCTGTGGATAGATACTCTGGAGCAGCATATCCATAAGTTCCCATAACCCTAGTAGATACATGGCTCTGATCACCTGTCGGACCATCTCTGGCCAACCCAAAATCAGAAAGCTTGGCATTGTAGTCCTGGCGATGTAAAGCGTAAAATTGAGTGCAACAAACAAGTATCTAAAAACATGGCAAAGGCTTCGACACCACACAGTATAAAGTGACCCTTTGCAATGATATTCACATACCGAGTCGAGCAGAATATTAGAAGTCTTGAAGTCTCTATAGATAACTTTTGTTTCAGCATTATGAAGAAATGCAAGGCCCCTTGCAGCACCAAGCGCAACTTTCATACGAAGGCTCCAAGAAAGTGGTTGGTAGTATGAACCTCCTGAGTCAAATAAAAATCCTCATATGATCTAGGATTCCACAGGCTTTTTCAGATGAACGTTAAATAATCACACAGGTAGAAGTATATAAAACAGAAGCAGAACTCACTCCTAAAGAGATGATTCTCCATGCTACCCTTAGGCATGAACTCATAGACCAAGAGCCTGTGGTCCTCCTCTAAGCAATAACCAATCAATTTAACAAGATTTGGATGATGTAGTTGTCCTAGATAATTAATCTCAGCCTGCAAATTTGTAAGGTCGAGAACATAACATATCTTGCTTTTATAAGTAGCAGTGGTTTGTAGCAAAATGAGAACTAGGACTGTGTACTAGATGCAATCAAGTAATCCTGTTCATCACGATTTTATTGATCAGATTACTTTTCTCCCTAATCTGTATATGGATTATCTTTCAAAGTCCAGAAACAAATATATTTAATTGAAAAGATTTACTCCATATGCTGAGTCACTCGAAGTAGAAGAATGGACTCACCAGCCATTCCCTGTGGCCCTGCCACCCTTCTTGGTTTAACTTTTTGACAGCTATCACAATCCCAGTGCCAGGCTTTGATGCTGCAAGAGTATGCTCATCGACCCACCCCTTGAATACTGAACCGAAACCTCCTTCTCCTACTACACTATCAGGACGGAAGTTTCTAGTAGCTGCTCGGAGTTCACTGAAAGTGTAGCTCCTCAAATTGGAGGATTGCAAGATCTCACCCTCGCTACGAGGAGTTGGTGGTATGGAAGCTGATGAGCGCTTGCTATTTGAATTACTAGTCTCGGTACCATTTCCACTGGCATTTCTTGAATCCAACCCTAAACGAAGACATTTATATTACAATCAATAGACAGAAGAAAATGAAATGAAGATACACATCCATAGAAACCAATAACTACTAGTCTTCATACAACCCAAGAAGATTCCCATACATAAAAAAGGAAACCTTTTCAAAGATAGTATTACTTCTCTTTGAAGCACAATAACATGTAACCTTCTTTGCAATTCCCCCCCACCCCCCACCCCACCCCAACCCTTTTTTTTTCTTTTTTTGGTAACAATTATCCTCTGCAGCTCTAGGGAATTTTTCTTTCTCCTAGTCTTTCTTTCCTTTTTCCTTTTTAAAGTTCTTTGATCTTTGAAACAAGCAAAGACTTTAACTACCAAATCACTCATTCATATCAAACACTTTGCATCTGTAGGATAAAGTGGCAACAGTAGTAGAGCTAAATTATCAACAAAAAAAGAGAATTAATGGAGATCAGAAACAAGTTGCCAATGCCAAAAGAGGACTTAAAAATGTAGCCAAGAAACCAAAGTACTTTCAAAAATGAATTATATTAAAAGACAGTGAACTTTATACCAGAAGCAGCAGTATAAAATGTGGTCTCAGTCTTGATTTGGTAGCTCAGACAAATCCCCATTAGAGCAAGAACACCAAAAAAGATGCAATTTTTAGCTCCACTAGCTACAAAACAAATAGCAAAAACTCAAGTTTTCATCATTATATGCACACAGATAACTCCAGTTTGCTACTTCAATACAAACCCCACAAAGCCCGTGAAGCCAGATCTAATGTGAAACCAAGAATCTTCCTCTTTCTCTACATAAAATATATGACAACAAAAAATTTGGAGATAAAAAATGAAACATTTTACTGAATTAGGCTGTAATTGTTCCGTCCCACTTGGCTATATGAAAAGATATTATGACAAGAAAGTTGGAAATAAAAGTACATGAGGGCAAAAGGGGGTTTTATTGCTTTCTTGATTTTCTTTTTTGTACCTTTATTGTGAAGAAACAGCCATAGTCATAGATAGTTGACTTGCCTTTTAGCTTCTTTGTCTTTACTAGTAGTAGGTAGCAGTTCAGAGTACCAAGAACAAGCAACCAAAAGATACTGAAAAACTAAACATGGGATTTTACTAGTTGATCCAGTAATAGTCAGAGCAGAAGACTGTGAATAGCTGAACTTAGTTTCAACATTATATCGCGTTGCTTAGCTGTTTGAATTTGTGTCTGATATGTTGGTCTGTCTTGGGTTGCTAGATTCTCGGTTACTAGTCATATTTAGAAGTCCGGAACCCAATTAGGCTAAAATTAGATAAATAGAACAAAAATAAGTCAAAAAAAAATATAGGACCGAACCATGTATAACGCCACAATATGTGGCGCTATACACTAACGGTAACAGTGTCGTTAGTGTATAGCGCCACATATTGTGCGTTATACATACTGAAATTTCTGACAGGACAGGTATAACGCCATAGTGCCCGGCGTTATACCTATTTTTCTAGGAAAATGTGCCGTCGTGTTTAAGAGAGTCTCCATCCTCCTCCTTCCCCCATTTTTTAATCTTCTTCTTCTTCATTTGGTCCCCCACCCCGATTCTGCCGAGTTTTAAAAAAAAAAAATTGGGTCCCCTCGTCACATAAAAGTTGAAGAGTTTTGGTCCGACTTTCGAGTAGAGCATCGTATTGTTGTTGATACACATTTTCGGAGTCAAAATTTCAATTTAT
>ML374548.1:1982-44754 GCA_005239525.1 Nicotiana knightiana | reverse complement strand
TCCCACCCCCTCCCCACCAGAGCCCATAAAGATTGTCAAATTGACAACTAAATGAACTACACTTGTAATTTCAAATCCAAATTATTTTTGTATCCTACACTAGACTATTTGTAAACAACATCATCAAAATTTGGCTTCGTAGCGAATTCAGACAGAGAGATCTAACAGTTCTTATAATTTAAGGTAAACAAACTCCTCAACAGCAGCAATTTCCCCAATCCTCTTCAGTGACTCCTTGCTTGGTTGCTCATCCACCCCAATAGCCATAACCGCGTGCTTCCTTGGAGCAACCCTTCCAACACTCATGAAACTTACATTCACATTCTCCTCAGACAAGATGCTACCCACCTTCCCAATCATTCCTGGCTGATCAACCTGTCTACAGAGAATGATGCTGCCTTCCAAGCTCACATCCACCTCAAAGGATCCAACTTTAGTCAAATGAGGGACTCCATCTTTTACCCTGCCCTCCACTCTAATCTCTCCAGAATCAGAAATAGCACTGGCAAACTTGGACTCCACATTGGCAATCTGAACACGAATGAACTCGAGTGGACTTTCTGGTGAACCATTTAGAAGAGATCTTTCTTCAGCTATTCTAAGTCCCCTCTGTTTAGCAGTGAAATCTGCATTGACCAAGTTCACAAAGGCGCTGGAAATAGGCTCAATCAATCCCTTAGTTATCATGGCACGAAGCAATCTTGTGTCAAGATCATCAGGTGCTCTAGCAGAACCATACATCACTTTCACTGATTTCACACCACTTCCACCTGTGACTAGCTGGACAGCAAGCCTACCAAGTTTTTCAGCCAGTTCGACAAAAGGCTTCAGCTCGGAGAGCACCTGCATTATAGGGAGATAGAAATGATATTTCTTTTCTTTAATTCCATAAACCGCAACCAAATTAATCTTCCAAGACCCCCCTTCCTCAAAAAACAAATGAAAAAGAACAATGCAATTATATCTACACACTGGGAGGAGAACTCTTGTACAATTACCAATAATTGGTCAATTTGAAACATGCAAGAATCAACTAAGTGGGCAGGCTAATTAGTTGAAGGCACTGTATGGAGCCTTTCATAATTTGAACTAAGATGTTAAAGGGATTATAACCAGTAAATATTCAGTGCATTACCTCAGCAGGCACCATTGGAGCATTGACAGCAGTAGCAGCAAGCTCTCCTTTCAAAGCTCCAACAACGGCTTCGGCTATCTCAATGGCCACCCCTTCCTGAACAAGAAGTTCAGACAGTATCACAATATGTATCAACTGGTAAAACAGTGTGACACTAGTGCAGATATCAGACAGACCTGCGCTTCCATAGTACTAGCACCAAGATGAGGTGTTGCAGTTACATTCTCATGTTGAATCAACTTACTATCCTTTGATGGTGGCTCCACAGTGAAGACATCAAGTGCTGCCTGCAAAATTTATTCGTACGTCAATACGGATAAGCTATGGCAAAAGCCTATTTTATAGTATAATCCAAGATTGGACAAGAAAGGTGGAAAGTAAATATTGGTTTTAGACTCTCAACTATCAAACAGACATGAATATCAGCAAAATACACAGAAAGATACAGTTTGACAAATAAGTGCATAATATATAGCCAGGACCTGTGCCACAATCCCAGCATCAAGTGCCCTAACCAAAGCATCTTCATCAATCACTCCCCCACGAGCAACATTGACAATTCGCACTCCCTTTTTCATCTTTGCAAAAGTTTCATCATTTAGGACCTTCTTAGTTGCAGGTGTAAGGGGCATGTGAAGTGAGATAAAATCTGCAGACGCAATGGCTTCATCAAAGCTAACAAGCTCCACCCCAATGGCACGTGCACGGTCAGCAGGGGCATATGGATCATGAGCAATAACATGCATGCCAAGTCCCTTAGCTCGCCTGGCAACTTCTGATCCAACCTTCCCAAAACCCATCACAGCAAGTGTTTTGCCAACTAGGGAGACACCAACATATTTGTTTCTCAGCCACTTTCCTGGAAACAATATCATGGGAAAGTTTCAACATTACAATCTCCAGGTGCAAACACAACCAGGATAACAGAGGAACTATTAGCAGCCATAAATATGTATATGCAATCAATAGAGGTTTCCTGACTAGTTCTCCCATATAAAATTTCCAATTTCACATTCATAAAAATAGCAAATTCATTCAAACTTCAAAGCATTTCCTTCCATTAGAATATTACTTTGCCAGTTACTTAATGGTTAGTGTTCCCCTCTTCAAGATAAAGCCCATGAGAGATGAAACACTCTAGCATTTTGATGCCTACATTGAAGAACCGCCTAAGCATGCGGATTGTTCAGCCTGTCCTAGTCTGAGGATAAGTACGCCGCATGGAGCCTTTAAGACTGGTACTATGACAAACACATCCGCATATATTCTCATTAAAATAAGGGTAAGAACGACTATAATTTTCTCTCTCTTCCAAATAAACCATCTGAACCAATTAATGATAGATCGGATACCATAGCAGCAAAGCAATGGTTTTTTAGCAGAATTACGTCTAGATAAGCTCATATTCAAACTACAAAACTTTCACATTGACAAAACAGATTAAATTCAGGAAATAACTACGAACGTCATTTGTATAGATAAAACTACAAAAAAACGTATACAATATACTAACCAGCTTTCACGGAAGCATCGGCTTGAGCAATATTTCGAGCCATAGCAGTGAGGAGCGCTATTCCATGCTCAGCAGCAGCAACAGTGTTAGCAGTGGGCGCATTAACAACAAGGCATCCATGCTCAGTCGCTGCTGCAAGATCCACATTATCAATTCCCACACCAGCTCGTCCAACAACTTTAAGCCGTCCACCGGACGACTCAAATACCTCACGGCTCACCTTCGTACCACTCCGTACAATCAACGCATCACACAATGAGATCTTATTGCGGAGTTCCTCGGGACTCAGGTTATACGAACAATCCACGTCAGCGAATTCCTTTAGGAGATCTACCCCTGCCTCACCGAGTTTTTCAGCTACAAGGACCGTAGGTTTTGCGCCCATAGAGAAGATGACGAACCGCGGGTACTGACGCTGATCGCCGCGGGGAGACACGGCGGCGACGGCGAAAACGGAGGAGGAACCGATGCGTGTTTTCCATGAGAGCGAGGTAGGGGAGGGTCTGGTTGAGAAATTTAAAGTCGAAGAAGCAGATGCCGCCATTTTTACAGATGATTTTTCAGCGTTTATTTTAATATATATAACAGAGTGTTAAATCGGTGTGGCGAAGGAGAAGTAGGTGTGTAGGAGGCGGAGAGGGAGGAAGAAGAGATGAATTTTATATATATATATATATCCGAATTCCTAGGAGCAATTATAGAGAGGTTAAGGTGGTGCTTTGTATTAGAATGAGATGAAAATAAATTTTCCCAAAACTATTTCAATAAATTGAAGAATTTTCTTGAAAAAATTTCAACACCGTTTGAAAACAAATATAATTTGGTTGATTTTATTTGAAACTAATATTGAATATAAAGCCTTTTTTTCATGAAACATATTAAACGAAATTACGTATATTGTTACTCCCTTTGGTCTGTATTATTGATGTTTTGAATGTGTTAAAGTTTAAATTAATTATTTGAATTAATGTGATATTACTGAAAGCAAATGAATTATTTAAGTAATACAAAGTTGAAAGAATTACAAAAAAATAAACGTAACATTACATCATAAAAAAAAATGGTCCATGTTTTTAAGTTTTACTCAACGTAGCCAATATTGTACATATTTTGAAAGAACTAGCAAATTCAAAACATGTGTTCTTACAACCATTTCTTCTAAAAGCTATGGAGTTAACATTGTGTTCTGACAACCATTGTTTTTACTATTTCTTCTTCTCACTTCTTCTGCATATGTTTCAAGGGGCTGTGTATTTTCTGTTTCTCCCCATGTGTCACCTGGTTGCAATGTAAGAAAGTTGAAGAGTAAAAGTCCACTGTGTATTTTCTGCTTCTCCTCCCTGCACCATTGCAATGTAAGAAAATTGAAGAGTAGAAGTTCATCATTGAAGGCCATTCAAAGTTTTGCTTTCGAAAATAGAATTTTTTGAGATTGTTAGTTGTTTGGATTGTGTGGTGTTCTAATTGATTGAAAACATCAAAAGGAGTTAAAATTTAAATTTAAAGTGATTTGGAGTAGATTTGAGCAAGATTTGAGCTAAATTTCATAAAAGACGCAAGGAAGAAGACGAAGGCAGTTTTTTGTATAATTATGTATAATAGTGTATATGAGTGTATAAACACATCTTATACACTATTATACACTTTTATACACCTTTATACAAGCGTCTATGGACGAATTTCTTCCATGATTTTCATTTGCAATTCTTGTTCAAAACCAGTCCAAATCCCATTAAATGACTTCAAATTTTATATACAACCTTCTTATACCATTTCTTACAAGTCTAAATAACACTCATTTCAAATTTCTCACAAAATCAAATTCAGAATTTAAACCCACATATTAAAGCTTGTTAAACCCAAATGGATTTGGTTTGTTGAACTAATATTGAGTCATAGTTACTGATTCAAAAATTAACTTAAAAGCTTGAGCAATCTTTTTTAAAAAATAAATAGTAATTTCGAGAACCTATTGGTGTTGGATGTTGAATTTTAGCCTATTATTTTTTGGCTAGTTGGTTTTGAATTGAAATATGAGCTATAAAACTGAAAAGTGGGGAGCCCAGTTATTCTTTTGTGAAATTTTCCCTAAAAAGTTACTTTGATATAGAAAATATCTCAAAAAAATTTTGAACCGCAAATAATTTAATATTTTGAAAATTTAAAAAATATTAAATTCGTAGAAAAATAAAGCTGCCTAAGTATTTTAGATAGTTTTGAATGAGGTGCCACATAAATAAAAACAAAAGAGTATATGCAGAATATCGCTTTAGGTAGGTGTTGGATAAATTACAAATAAGTTCTTTTGCCATGGTAGGGCAAAAGTTGGATGTACTTGTGCTTGCAGCTTTTTAAGTACAAAGTTGAAGACATTTGCATTTTGAGATTTTGTATGAAGTTGAAGAAATTTCCTCTTGGGATTTCGTAGTATCAGGAAAAAATTTAGTACTATTTATTTGCTTTTGTTTTACCTTTTTGGATTTTTTATAGAATCCTGAGCTTACGAAAGGAAAAGCTTTCAAGAAAAATTATGTCAGTTTCTCAATCTTTAACTTAAAATATGTCTCTTTAATGTTTCACTTAACATCATACATCGATCAATCAAATTAGCAAATCTAGTTGGTGTAAGGTGGGGGTGTGGGGTGGGTTGGTGGGGTATAGAGTGAGTTGGTGGAGTTGGCGAGGACGAGGAATACCGTGGGAAAGGTTGAGAAAATGTTTTGAAGAATATTTTTCTTTATCTTAATAGGAAAAATATTTTCTTCCAACAAGAGGAAAATGAGTTCACGAAAAAATTACTTTCTAAAATATTTACGCCAATCACATATGAAAAACTTGGAAACTTTCGTACCAAGCACACCCAGAATGTTACACTATAATACACATTGATATGTGTGTAAGCAAACCAAATACTCACGCGACCTAGCATGTAAATAAATTTATCAGTGTCAAATTGATAAATTGTGAGGTAGCCTGTCAAAGTTATTGCATCACCTTTTCAATTATAACATCGTTCCAATTGCAGTAGTCTCAAGTATGGGTATTTAACGTGCGAGCTGGGACGGGTTGGATACAAAAAAAACCAGCCCGTCCGTTAATGGATCGGGTTGGTTAACGGGCTAGGATAGCAGGCTGGTAGCGAGTTATTTTTTTTTGGGTTTTTTTGGATCAGCCCGGCTTCGGGCTTAACGGGTTCGGGCGGGACGGGCTATATATATATATATTAATTAAATTTTATTTTTCTTATTTAATGTTATTTATATTTAAATATTTGTAAACTTTTAAGGCTTTGAAGTTTAAACTTTAAAGTTTTAAATTTGAAATTTGAATTTTAAAATTTTAAAATTGAAAGTTAAAAGAAAGTGGCTATAAAAAATTATTTAATAAGACTAATAGGCAATCGCAATATGTAAGGATCAAGCTCCGAAGGCTTTCATTTGATTTTTTATTGAATAATATATAATACTCAAATTAATTTGCAAGTTCTTTTTTTATTTTTTTATTTTTGAACTTGCAAATTAAAAGTTTACAACAATTATAAAAAAATAAGAAATAGTACACACATGCTTTGTATCAGTTCATCCATATCAACATGAGGTTCTTGGTTTCCGGCATTGGTTGAATCAAAATCATAAATCATTATATCTCCAATTTCTTGGTCCTCCGCTTCATCTACCTCGTCACGCCCTTGATTTCGCCGTTCTGATCTTATCTAAATTCTGAAGCACACTAGAATTTCCAAAGCGTTGTTGCCCAATGAATGACGAGTATCTCCTAGCTGCTGCCTTGCTTGGCTAAATGCGCTCTCTGATGCGACTGTTGAAATCGGCACATTTAGCACGTCTCGAGCCATGGCCGAAAGAACAGGAAATTGATTTGAGTTGCTCCTCCACCAACCCAGTGGTAGAAAATCCTTTGTGATGGGCTCTCGTGACTTTTGCAAGTAAAATTGGAGTTCGTCAATATTCCTGCTACTGGTTTGTTGATGCTCTCCTAATGTAGACCAAATCAAATAATCTTGAACATCATCATCATCATCCAAAGTTGTTCCAGATGTTGAAGTATTACTTGAAGGAATATTTGCATCTACAACCGAATAAGCACCAACAATGTTAGCATAATAATTATATAAAGTTTGTAAATGTTTGTGTAGATCAGAAATACAAGTGTCAATATCAGTAGTTTCAGTTGGTCCAATATCCATATAAGTATATAAAGCACTGATTAATTGGCGACACTTTATCATTTTGATAGTAGGGTTTAAAATAATACCAATTAGGTAAACAGGGGAAATTGGGTAGAAATATTTCTTATACTTATCTAGCATAGATTCAACAACGGAAGTATATCTTTCTTTCTTCTTCAAATTATGTAGTAAAAGAGAAATTTCAGCAATATGAACTAAACCATTTGCAATAGTAGGATAATAAGCTCCAGAAAACTCAAGTTTGGCCACATAAAATTTTTCTAAAAATTGTACAACATCTTCAATGACATCCCAAGTTCTAGATGTTAACAAACGGCTAGGATCGGTACAATGAGAATTAGCAACTTCATTTATATGCATTCTATATTTATAACAACATCATAAGAATAAATAAGTATAATTCCACCTAGTAACGATTTCTTCAGACATGAGTCTTGGTTTTAGTCCATAGTGTACACATTTTTTCTTAAATGCATTTAATCTAGCACTTCTATTATTTTCTTGAATTACACCAACAACTCTCCTAACTAAAGTGATTTCATCTCTAAATAATTCAAGGCCACTCTTCACAATCAAGTTATAAATATGACATGCACATCTAACATGAAATATTTTAGGAAGTGGTGGGTATAGATGCAATTTTAATATTATAATAGCAACATTGTTGTTAGAAGCATTATCAAATGACATACACAAAACTTTTTCTGCAAAATTATAAAATATAGCAACTTCATGAATAGTATTACTTATAAAATGCACCAGTATGACTTTGATCTTCATCATATTTAAAAGCAATAATATGTTTTTGCATACAAAAATTATCATTTATCCAATGGCATGTAACAGTCAAATAATCATTTCCACTTACAGCACGACCAATATCAGAAGTAAGAGAAACTCTACAAGAAAGACTGGCGAACAAATAACGTATATATGTCTGATATTGTCCAAAAAGCCTAAAGATATCAGATCTACAAGTACTTCTATGAATACCTTTAAACAAAGGGTTATAAATTATTTGAATATAAGTAACAAGATACGATGAAGAAGCAAAAGTAAAAGGTAAATAACCTAAAATAATCATTTTAGCTAATTATTCTCGATCTTTCTTAATATCGTATTTACCCATTAACCCCCCAGTGTTCGGGTTAAGTTTTTGTTTCCCATCTTCCTCATCTACTCCCCAATCAAGAGGGTGGAGATATACCATGTGCCTGCAAAGTTGACCCGTTCCCCCTCCCTTAACGGGCTCATGTTTATAAACTTCTTTACAAATTCTACATCTTACATAATTTTTATGTTCTTCTAGTCTGTCAAAAAAATTCCAACACTTACTTCTTAATCTTCGATTCTTCTTAATAGAGAAGGAAGGCTTACTTGTTCCACCCCTAATATTTTGAGTTTGACTAGCATTACCATGTGTACCTGGTGGTGTTTCAAGATTATCGAGTGTTACACCCCACGTTTTAGTACGTAGAAGTACGCTATAAGTAAATTGATTAAAGTTCGAAAATGAGATTATTTTGGGATTATAAGTATTACTCTATTTCAAACAAGTGATATTAAATTCGTGAAGGTGAAAGGGTAAGCGAATCGAAGAAAATGAATTTCGTCGAAGTTTGACATTATGGGATAAAATATGGCCTGAGCTAAAATACTCGGTATTTGTGGACTAGTACCATACAAGGTACCACATGACCATGATAGTAAGGTGTATAAGGTGTGTTAAAAGGGAGTAGTATTCTAAGTAATTTGAGATCATTCTTAATTATGTGAGTAATTGATTAATTATTAGTTTAATGAGAGATTAACCATGTAATTAAAGATTTGTGGATAATTAATAAATGGGGACAAAGCCCCCACGTGGAAGCCCATGAAATGGTTAATAAAGCCACCAAGTGACTCATATGATATGAAGAAAGGTGTCATATTATTAGAGCACATACAAGGATTACATTCCCTTTATAATATTATTTAGTCTTCTAAGGATATATATTCCTTTTTATAATATTATTTAGTCTTCTAAGGTATCAAGTCAAATAACTTATCCACTTCACCATCAAGAATTCAAAGATAATCAAAAATCCCAAAAAATATATAAGAGGAAATTTATCTCCAACAAGTAGTAGAGTTGAAAAATTCCAGTAAATAAGTGTGGTAGTTCATATGCACGCAAATCCTAAAGATGCATGTTATGATAGATGCAAGGTGAAAAAGATGAACATTCAAATCAACCAAAAGTCAATAACCAATCTGAGGAATTTACGTTCTCTCTAGCATATAACAAGGTTTATGTTTAAGAGAGATTGCATACGAGATTTACAATGGTCGGAGTTGTCATAAGAGATTTTGCGATTCTAAGGAAGGAAGGTGCAATTTTTCTCAAGAATATCATCCGGATTTTCCTACTCTAGGTATGTTAAGCCAATCCCTTCTTTCTTTTGGCATGGTCCAAATTATACTGAAGAAACGAGCAAATACACGGTTTTTATAAATTACTCTATTCATAAAAATAGTGGGGGTGTCTATATTTTTGATTCCCCATGAGAATTATTATTTATTTCTGTTCATGGGTCTCAGAATAATACGCAGTTGGAAGAGTTTATCCAGAAGGAATATTGAGATTATTACGTACTTTTCAAGCATTTCATACATCTGCATTGACCCATGACCAGATAGCGTTATATACGCATATATATGTAAATATATGTATATGGGATATGGGAAAAGGTTACGACGTTATGTACGCACCACCGTCTGATCAGCTGGTATATGATGATGATGTTGCCCACAGTGGCTGAAATATGATTCAAACAATGTTATATACGCGTATATATGTATGTATATATATATATATATGATTCAAACGGCGTTATATACGCGTATATATGTATGTATATGTATATGGGATATGAGAAAGGTTATAGCGTTATATACACACCACCACCTGATCAGCTGATATACGATGATGATTTTTTCCATAGTGGCCTATATGCTATGATGGGATGCCCTCAGAGGCTGATGATGTTATGAAACATGTACCTATGTACGACATGACATTCATACGCATATGCATGATGCTAAAAGTAATTTATAATTTACAAAGTTATTCAGACTTACAGGTTGAGTCATGTACTCTATATGTCATCCATGTCTCTTATGTATTTATTTATGTGCCTTACATACTCGGTACATTATTCGTACTGACGTCCCTTTTGCCTTGGGACGCTGCGTTTCATGCCTGCAGGTCCCGATAGATAGGTCGAGAGCCCTCCAAGTAGGCTATCAACTCAGCGGAAGATGTTGGTGCACTCCATTTGCTTCGGAGTTGCTTGTTTGGTTAGTATGATTTAGACGTGTATTGTTTGGTATGGCGGGACTATGTCCCGACCTTTACGACATTTATGTACTCTTAGAGGCTTGTAGACATATGTCGTGTACGTGAAAGATTGTACGGCCTTGTCGGCCTATGTTTTGAGTTTATAAATGATTATGTTAGTCTATTAGGCTCGTTTGTCACGTGTATATGATGATGTAATAAGAAAGATACGTTACGTTGGTACTCGGTCGAGTAAGGTACCGGGTGCCCGTCGCGGACCATCGGTTTGGATTGTGACATCGGTGATTGAATATCATCTAAATCATCATCTATACCATAATTTTCTTGATGTCGCTCATAATCTATATTTAAATTTTCAGGTGAACTTTCAGAAATATGTGTAAAGCTACTAGAAGAACCAACACCACCTCTTGATCTTTTGAAAGTTTTCTTACCACCACCTCTACTAGTACATGCTCTTTTGGCTTTTCTAAGTAAATCCATTATGTAAATTAAATTAATAATTCTAAGTAATAAAATATGTGTACACCAAAGAAGAGAAAAACATGGAACGAGTGTACCGGGATTCTGGATGCCGCACTAATTTTGATATCAAAAATCAAACTTCAATTGATAGACCGATACTTGATAGTTGATAGTACCTGATACCACATTTCACTTGAATACTTGATATTTGATAATAATAATTTTGTAATGGCTAAACTAAATATTTGATGAAACTTGAAATAATAAGTAATTGAAAATTTAAGAACAATATCAATTATATCAAGAGAGAATTGAGAGAGAATTAGAGAAGTAAGAGAGTGAATTATGAGGAATAATAAAGAAGAAGGAGAGATACTTATAGTTTTTAAAAGGTTAAAATTGTAATTTATTAAATGTTAGAGGTGTGGGGCTACTTTCTTAAGGGGTGGGCCGAAATGGCCATTTCTGCAAAAAAGGGCCATTGGTCATTTTTGAATTTGACCATTGGCAACGGTCCAGAAAATAAAAATAAAAAAAAAATTGTAAAGGATACCGGGCTGCAGCACGCTAAAAATTCGTTAACGGGTTATCGGGCTTAGCGGGTTCCGGTGCACCGGTATCCAAAATTTATTCGTCTAAAACCTGTTCCCCGCCCAACCCACCCCAATATGCTACAGTAACGGGTTGAACCAGGCTGACCTGGGTTAAACCGGGTTGTAAACGGGCCACCAACCCGATTAACAGGTATAGTCTCATGTACAGAGAAAATTAGCAAGACTAACATTATACTCAGTAATCATTATCAAAGATAATGGAAAATGATAAAAGAAAGAAAGGAAAAACAATATTCTGAATTTTAGCATGGACTTTCATACTACAGCAACAATAACATATCCAGTATTATTCTACACCGTGGGGTCTGGGAAGGGTAATATATACGAAGACTTTATCCCTACCCAGTATTAGTATGGACTTTCATAGAGCAATCTAATTAGGGCCAAAATTCTACCTCTACAATTTCCTGATTTATGTCTGAATTGCTCGTGAAGGTCAAAATCCCTCCTGTTAAAAGAAGGCACTGATAGTTAGAAAGAGTAAATAATTAGCAGCTAGTTGGCATGCATCACTTGATAACATTCAAAAGAATGTGAAGTAGCAACAAAGCTCAAATCAACTATAAAAGACTTGATATGCTACTAACAAAATATATTGCCATTTCCTTTAATAGATAGGAAAATCAAATATTTATCATAATTGGGTTTTCCTTTTTGTAAAAGGAAATTATAAATCTCTCATGTTTGACTAGTCTTTTTTCTTGTAGCAAAAGGTTTGGAGTTTTATAAATTGAAGATATGTCCTTCTCATTCAGTGGCACCCACAATATAGTCATACGGGGTTTGAGAGTCGTGTTTAGGGAGAGAACTTTAAGGGACAAGTGTTAGTGTGTCACTTGTGTTTGCCTCTTTCTCGACATAAGAGTCGTATTAGAGCCGTGGTTATTTATCCCGGTTATTACGGAATGGAGGTAAATTTGAGCAATATGATATGCTTAAATGGGAGAAATTATAATGTTTGGAGAAGCAAGATGAAAGATTTGTTATTTGTGAAAAAGATGCATCTACCCGTTTTTTGCAGCTTAGAGATCCGAGACTATATCTGGTGAAAATTGGGATTTCAAGCACCAACAAGTATGTGGATATATACGACAATGGGTTGAAGATAATGTTCACAACCATATTGTGAATGAGACACATGCGAGATCATTGTGGGAAAAGCTAGAGACTCTTTATGTTTCAAAAACTGAGAACAACAAGTTATTCCTGCTAAAGAAATTGATGACCATTAAATACAAGGAAGGTATCCCTATCCTTGATCACATAAATAATTTTCAGGGCGTCCTTGATCAGCTATTTGGAATGAGAGTTTATTTTGATGATGAGATAAAAGGACTTTGGTTCTTAATACTCTGCCAGACTCTTGGGAAAGTCTTCGTGTTTCTTTGACAAATTCATCTCCTGGAGGTAAGGTGACCATGGAATATGCCAAGAGTGTTGTGTTGAACGAGGAAGTAAGGACAAAATCTCAAGGTTCATCCTCACAAGTAGATATCTTGGTTACAGAAGACCGAAGGAGAGATAGAACAAGAGGCTCGAGAAATATGGATAAAATCAGAAGTAAGTCAAGGTCAAAATACCATAATATTACATGCAACCACTGTGGTAAGAAAGGACACATCAAATTATTTTGCCACAAGTTAAAGCAAGACACTAGAGAAGGAAAGAAAGTTAAAAATAACGAGAACAATGTTGCTATTGTTCGAGATGACCTTCTTTTTGCTTATGATGATAACGTCATCAATTTGGTATCCTATGAGATGAGCTGGATAGTAGATCTTGGAGCTACCTCACATGTCACACCAAGAAATGACTTTTTCTCATCTTATACTCCCGTTGATACTGGAGTGTTAAAGATGGGCAATGCTAGTGAAGTTAAGGTGTTTGGTGTTGGCAGTTTGTTTGAAAACTAATAATGGTTCAACGCTAGTTCTTCAATATGTCAAGCATGCTCCAGACTTTCCTTTTAATTTGATCTACGTAGGAAGATTAGACGATGAAAGTTATCATAATTCCCTCTTTAAATGGACAATAGAATCTCACCAAGGGATTGTTAGTAGTGGCTCGAGGAGTCAAGTATGGTCATTTATATGTGACACAAGGATCTATTCTTAATGACTCCATAAATCTGGTGGATAGTGACACTTTATCATAATTGTGTCACAGAAGATTGAGTCATATGAGTGAGAAGGGGATTACGTGTTTGGCTAAGTAAAGTTTACTTTCTGGAGTGAACCAAGAAAAGCTGAAAAGGTGTATCCATTGTTTAGGTGGCAAATAGAAAAGGGTTTCATTTCATAGCCATCCTCTCTCAAGAAAGCCCGACTTATTGGAGCTAGTACACTCTAATTTGTGTGGTCCTTTTAAACTAAAGCCAAAAGGTGGTGCACTTTACTTTGCGAATTTCATTGATGATCATTCTCGTAAGCTCTTGGTGTATCCTTTGAAATCTAAAGATCAAGTACTTGGCGTGTTTAAGGAATTTCAGGCCTTAGCTGAGAGACAGATCGGGAAGAAATTAAAATATATTCACACTGACAATGGTGGTGAATATTGTGGTCCCTTTGATAAATATTGCAAGGAATAAGGAATTCGTCATCAGAAAACTCCGCCCAAGATGTCTCAATTGAATGGTTTGGTAGAGAGGATGAATAGAACTCTAGTTGAAGGAGTTAGATGCCTGCTTTCAGAGGCTAAACTTCCAAATACATTTTGGGAGGAAGCACTTAACATTGTTTCCTATGTTATCAATTTGTCTCCTACTGTTGCTTTGGATGGTGATGTCCCGAACAACGTTTGGTTTGCCAAAGATGTTTCTTATGATCACCTGAGAGTTTTTGGGTGTAAAGCTTGTGTGCATGTTCCTAAAGAAGAGAGATCGAAACTGGATGTCGAAACTAAGTGAATCTTTATCGGTGATGGTCAAGATGAATCCGGGTATCATTTTTATGATCCTATTGACAATAAACTTATTAGAAGTCATGATGCAATATTCTTTGAAGACGAGACTATTGAAGGTATTGACAAAGCTGAGAAGATAGATTCTCAGAGTAATGAGAGCTTAGTTGATATTGATCCAGTTTCAATTGCTAAGGCACCTATTGTACATGAAGGAACCCAAAACAATAATGAAGATAGTGAGTAAGATAAAAATAATCATCATGGTAGAGATATTATGGATTCTCCAGTTGATGAAGTTGTGGTGAGCAACCAATTCCTGCTCAGGTAACTACTTCGAATGCTCCTGAAACCTCTCTTAGAAGATCTACAAGGGAGAAGCAAAAATCCATGTGCTATCCTCCTGATGAGTATGTACTTTTGACTGACATGGGAGAATTTGAGAATTATGATGAAGCCATGCGAGATACTCACAAAGATCAGTGGATTGAAGCCATGGAAGATGAGATAAAGTCACTCCATGAGAATGACACATATGAGTTAGTAAAATTATCGAAAGGTAAGAGAGCTTTATCTAACAAATGGATATTCAAAATAAAGCAAGATAATCATACCTCTGTGCCTAGATACAAGGCGAGGTTATTATTAAAGGTTTCGGCCAGAAGAAGGAAGTTGACTTTGATGAAAGTTTGTCTTCTGTTGTGAAGATGTCTTCTATTCGTGTGCTTCTACGCTTAGCCGCAAGTCTGGATTTAGAGGTTGAGCAGATGGATGTCAAGACTGTTTTTCTTCATGGTGATTTAGATAAGGAGATTATATGGAGAAACCTGAGGGTTTTGTAACTAAGGGAAAAGAAAATTATGTCTGCAAATTGAAAAAGAGCATGTATGGAATGAAACAAGCTCCAAGGCAATGGTATTTGAAGTTTGAATATGTCATAGAAGAACAAGGGTACAAGAAAATTTCTTCAGACCACTGTGTATTCGTCCAGAAGTTCTCTGATGATGATTTTATTATCTTATTACTTTATCTGGATGATATGCTTATTGTTGGCAAGAATAAATCCAGAATTGCATTCCTTAAGAAGCAGTTGAGCATATCGTTTGCGATGAAAGACTTGGGGCCAACAAAGAAAATCTTGGGCATTCAAATCCACCAAAACAGAGATAGAAAGGAGTTATTTTGTCCCATAAGCAATACATTAAGAAGGTACTCAAGAGGTTCAATATGATAGAAGTAAAAGTGGTTAGTACTCCTCTTGCTAAACACTTCAAATTGAGTATTAGTCAGAGTCCATCTACTGATGAAGAGAAAAAGGAGATGTCTTGTATTCCGTACGCTTCTGTCGCTGGTAGCTTGATGTATGTTATGGTTTGCACTAGACCAGATATTGCACATGTCGTTGTTACTGTTAGTAGGTTCCTTTCTAATCTTGAAAAAGAATATTGGGATATAGTAAAATGGATATTAGGGTATTTGAAAGGTACTGCAGATTTGAAGTTGTGCTTTGGCAATGACAAGCTTGGACTTGTTTGTTACACAGGCTCTGATTTAGGAGGCAATCTTGATAATTCAAGATCCACTTCTGGTTATTTGATCACTTTTACAGAGGGAGCTGTTTCCTGGCAATATAGACTACAGAAGTGCAACTCTATCCATCACAGAAGCCAAATATATTGTTGTCACAGAAGGTGCCAAAGAACTATTATGGATAAAGGAGTTTATTAGTGATCTTGGCTTTGAGCAGCCAAGGTACATCTTATTTTGTGATAAACAGAGTGCTATCTGTCTCACCAAGCACTCCATTTTTCATTCTAAGACCAAACAAGTGGTATCACAGCAAGGTTCAAGACAGGTTCATCTTGACGGGTTCAGTTCTAGCCGCAACCTATTTGACGATAATCATGATATTTGTCTTAGAAATTTGACCGGAGTGCTACTCTTGTTGAGACAAACTTTGCAGTGGAGATTTAGAGATGTGATATGTTAAAGATTATGTGAAGAAGATAGATCAGATTTATTCTGTCAGAAAATTCAGACCAGGAGAGAATTGTTAGGTATTGTCCTGATTTTCTTACCATATTTGGTTTTTCTTTCTTTTGAAGGAAAGGGCAACATGTTTACCATAGTTGGATTTTTTTTTTTCTAGAAGAAAAATATAATGCTTCCATATTGGCTAGTCCTTTTTTCTTGTAGGAAAAGGTTTGGACTTCCATAAATTGAGGATCCTTCTTTCTCATTCAGTAGCATACACAATTGTAGCCATATGAGTTTGAGAGTCATGTTTAAAGGAAGAACTTTACGGGACAAGTTTTAGTGTGTCACTTGTGTTTGCCTCTTTGTGAGGTTGTTTTCTCGATATTTTATACTCTCTTTTATATGGTGTATTGCTCATCTACGCCGTGGACGTAGGTCAATTGACCGAACTACGTTAAATATTTATGTCTCTTATAATATATTTCTTGTTAGTTGTCTGATTTATCGTCGTTCAAGATTTATTTTACTAGCTTCTGCGTGATACTTGATTTTTCGGACCTAACATGTTGTTGTTGTAATCAAGACTACTTCTGTGGGGCTACAGCCTACAGTTCCTATAAAATATCTTCAGACTTGTATCCTAAGATACTATTATCAAGCATTTAAGTTAGCCCATTAGATTACTTTCACTCGAGTGTAAGTCTCCAAATCCTAACTAGCAGACAATGTCAAGTAGATATTACTTCTAAGATAAGAGATTGTCAACGAGATATATTTGTGAATTAATAAGACCAGATGCATCCTACGGCTGATACGAGTTGGAACAAACAGGCTTCTAAGACCATTAGAAAATACCACCTAATAATGTTTTTTTAATTGGTTATATATAAGGCATTCAACATGTTGATATTGAACACAGTTGAGAGAAATTAAGGAAACATCGAATGAGCCTCCATTAGCATCCTCTCATTATTAGCATGTTCAGAAGCATATAGCAGCAGAGATCATAGTACTTTGGTTTTGAGGGCAAGCAGCTTGTTTGGATGGTCGTTACTATTGTATTATATCGTATTGTTACTTTAAATAAGATATTTGTTTTAGTTGTTATTTAAATTTTATTGTATCTTATCATTAAATTCGTCGTTACTTAACGACGATATGTGTCACTTTATGTAACAACCGCTTTGCTGTGGTTGTGTCATTATCTTTTCTTATTCTCTCATCTCATCCTTCACTATTATATATTTTATTATTTACCCTACCTTTTTATATAATAAATTTATCCCGTATTATAATTTTTCTTTATAATATTATAAATTTATTCTTCATATTGCTGGTGCATGATATCATGAAACAACGGCAAACGATACAATCTATTCAAACATTGTATTCATCAAACAATACAGAACAATACAATACAATACGATGCAATACATTATGAAAAGATGTAACAACCATCCAAACAAGGTGAAGGGGCACATTGCAATTAATGTATAGCAAGCACAATACACATGCTTAAGTCTATTGAGATTTCTCGAGATACCAAAATTGTGCTATTTTTATATCATGACTCTTTTACAATTTTGAATTTAAGAAAATGACCTTTTTAAATCTCTTATATGTAAAAAATAGATCTCTTACGTGTAAAGAAAAAAAAATAAGATCATAAAACTAAAAACAAGTTTGTAAAAAGTCTCTGTTTAACAACACATCAGCAACTGCAATAACAATATTAACCTCATGAATACCATTCTCCCTAACAAAATAGTATCTCTACTTTCTTCCATTTCTTTGTGATTAAAACCACTTAGTTAGGAATTAAAGTTTAGTCTGGTTAGCGAAACTTGTAATAAAGAATCTCCACTTTTTAAACCCTACATTTGACTTATTTGAGACATTATTTCGAATAGGAATGAAATGCATTCGACTAGAACGGAATGGATTTAGATTATACATATACTGACCCAATTAATTTGGAATTGAACTAAGTTGATTGATTGAATAGTGCATTCTAATGGGGCGAACCCACGTTAGAACCCGCTTCGTAAATATTTTCTACTATTTTTATGTGGAAACTGTCCGATGGTCCAAGTGGGTTAAATATCTGCAGATGGTCTTGTTTCTTGCATCCAGAACCTATTTGTGGTTCTTTTTGATAAGTATGACGGAAATACGTGTAAAAAAAAAGAAGAGTTACATATATATGTATAACGCTCCTTATAAAAGAGCGTTATACCTTAACGGACGTTTTGGACGTTAACGTATAGCGCTCTTTAAAAGAGCATTATATCGTATAACGCCTTTAGAAACAACACTATATAGGTATATCGCAATTATAAAGAGCTCTATACCTGTTTTGTGGGTCTACCAATATCCTGTGTTTAACTAACATAACAGTAATTTAAATGGATATATCGCCCTTTAAAAGAGCGATATAACTAAAAAAAGTCAGCCACCCCCTCCCCCCCGAGCTAGGCATTGCCTTATTCAAAGGCGTTAGGATTTTACAAAAATCCACTCAAAAATATTCATAACTCCTGTTAAATTTTTTTTTCTTGTTAAATTCTCAAGCATTTTTTTCATAATGTCTGAAGAGCGAAAAGTAAGGGTTTCATTATATTAAAGGAGAGGAGGGGAGGGGGTGGGAGGGTGAGGTTGTGGTGGCTAATAACACTATGAGCTATAGTTTATCTCCACAGTGTCATGTTAAGTTGCCACTTACAATGGAGTACGATACATTGGTATCATTGTTATGTAAAAAAATGAGTGTGAGGAAACGTTCGGTGAACCTTAAAGTGACTGGAAGATATCTGTATTCCGTCACTCCGCAAGTGATTGCTTGTTACGCTGAGTTTAACATCGACGATGATGAAACTTTGAGGAATTTTTTGAGGACTCTGGATGAATACCGGGAATTTCTTGTAATAAAAATGTTTGAAATATACGTCACGGTTGAAGACGTTCGCAATAATGAAGTTGAGCATAGTAAGGATAACTCACAGTCATCGGGTGGTTATTCTGGAGCAGTTTTTGCCTGACAGGTTCCGGCTAAAAGAGTTTGGTCTGATTTAAACTTATCACCACAGGTGAATGAGGAGCGAAGAAATAATTTCTCTCCTGATTTACATAATCCACAAGACGAGTGGTAAACTTAAATTTTGCTTTGTGTTACGATGTATATTTTTGCTGTATTGGATTTGTATTAACGCTCATATGTTCCACAGGGGGTACATGCCAGATATGAATTTTGCAAGTTAAGAACCCACGCCCAGTTGGAATGTGCCTAGTTCTGGTGTGTTGAATCATGATGGTCCATCCGGGAGTCATCACCAACAGGATAATGTCCATCAAGGAATGTCAACACATTACAACTTGTAAGTGAAGTGATACAACTATATGGAAAGTATTTATTAATTTGAGTAGCTTATTATTTTTTTGTTTGGGCAATGAAAACGAGAAACTTGAACCACCTATCTTTACTCAATTGCCCGAAGATGACATATTAAATCGGGATCTGGAAGATGCACAGAGTGAGGAAGAGAACAGTGATTATGAAAACAACGCCGATGATTCCGGAGACGACACACTCTTCCCTTGTGAGGATGGTGATGAGGAGGAAGTGAATGAAGGGCCTGATTTGACGAGGGAGTATGCTCCACCCCCTGTTATACCAAGAGTGTACGAGTCCCAAGTGCCGTTTCATTCAAGGAAGATTCCCTACCTTGATAATTTTCCAAGTATGTCGGATGTGGATGCTCTCACAAGGGATTTTGATGAAATTCTGACAACAATGTAGGATGATTCTAGACCAACGGTGCTGGAAAATGGCATGCTTTTCCTGATAAAGTGCGCCTAAGCAGAGCGGCGAAAATGTACAGCGTAAAAGAGTTTCGTGAGATGACAGTATGGGAGTCAAGTCCGGATGTATACAAGGTTGTTTGTCGTAGATGGTTTACGGGTTATCATTGGATTCTGCGTGCGAGAAAGAAGAACACAGGTCTGCGGAAAGTGGGTAAATACATTGCCAGCCACACATGTGAAATGGACACATTCAATGAGAATCACTACAACTTGGATATTGACTTGATTTATCTTGTCCTTATTCCACACCTTGAAGCGTCCATAAGGTATAAAATCAAAGAGTGCATTACATCAGTCCACCAGGAATATGGCCATACCATTACCAAAAGAAAGGCATTTCTTGGGCACAAACGTGTGTTTTAAGTTGTTTATGGTAACTGGGATAAGTCATTTGCAGCTCTACCCAGGTACATGGCCGCACTACAACACTTTAACCTCGGGACGGTTGTTGAATGGAAGCTTGTGCGAAATAAAGGAAGACCAGAATATATATTTAATTACGTGTTCTGGGCATTTAAACCGACAATTGATGGTTTTCTGCATTGCCGGCCGGTAATATCCATAGACGACACTCATGTCTATGGAAAGTATGATGTCAAGCTGTTGATCGTCGTTGCAGTAGATGATAATGGAAAAATATTTCCTCTAGCTTTTGATATTTGTGTCAATGAAAGCCAAGAGACGTGGATGCTGTTTTTGAACCATTTGAAAGAGCACGTTGTCAAACAGCGTTCCGGTATTTGTCAAATTTCTGTTCGACATAGTGGTATCTTAAGTTCTGTAGAGAATTTTCATGCTTTTGGCACCTGAAGGCCAATTTCCAGAAGGCATATCCCAATAAGTATCTGCATGATTTGATGTGGATGGCAGCAACAAACCACCAAGAGCATAAATTCCGGAGGCACATGGAATCTATCAGGCAGGAAGACGAGAGAGCCTATCGTTGGTTGAGGAGACATGAGCTTGAAAAGCGGACTTTGCATGTGGATGGTGGAAGAAGATGGGGAATTCTGACAACAAATGTGTCAGAGTCTTTCAATGGGTTACTGAAGTCGGCAAGAGGATTGCCTGTCACTGCCATGGTGCAGATGCCGTTCAAGCAGATAGCAAAGAGGTTTGTTGAAAGGGTTGCAGCTGCAACGTCATTGATGGAAAGGGGTGTTGAATTTATGCCATTGTCGATGAAGAGAATTGATAAATACAGGTGGCTAGCACATTGGCATTTATTTTTACAGTATAATCACGACATAAATATTTTTGAAGTTCGCACCGCTATCCATCAAAACCGGGGGAATAATGTATGTACCATAAATGAATCTAGAAGGTTATGCTCTTGTGGGAAATGATCCATCTACCACATGCCGTGCTCACTTGCTATCAAGTGCTTTCAACATGTTGGTTTAGGGCCAACCAACTAGGTTGATAAACAATATAGTATTGCTGCATACTTAAACACCTACAGTGGGCAGTTGCAGCCAGTGGGTGCTGAGCATTATTGGCCTTTGGAACCATTTAAAATGGTGTGTAACAAGGAGTTTTTGCATCGAATACAGGTGCAAAATAGAAAGCATAAACGAAACCAAATGGATATTAGCGATACCGTTTATGCGTGCAAATGTGGTATATGCTCGCTAACAGGACATGACCGTCGAAAATGTCCTTCGGCTAATTTGGGTGACGGTGGTAATCCAGATCCTGGTGAGAGTTCTTCTAATGTTCCCAACTATCAAGGATACACGTAGTAACTGGGTTTCGTAATGTAGTTGTAATACGTGTATGTACTTGTTTATGTTGCAAGATGTATCAAATAAAATTATGTTTTCATTGTTGTTAAATCTTATTGATATTTAACATTTTTCAGTTGAGTAAATTAATGAATTTCTTCCTCCCGTTCATGTAATCAAAAATAGTATTGGATTAAAAAAAGGAAATTTTTTTAGTAGACCTTCGAATTTCACGCTAAAATTATTATTAGAAAACTACACTTTCAGAGGAGGAAGACTTTTGATAAATATGTGAATATATATAGCGCGGTTAAATACTACGTTATGTATTAGCATAGTGCGGTTAAATACTAAGTTATGCGTGTTGTCTTGTCAAACTGAACAACTGCCCGCCTGTGAAAAATGTGTTTTGTATCCGAAAGAATCTTTAACAATAATGGACTGGGAAGTATGGATCCCAATCCTCTCTGGTAATGTCCGTGCCCGTGATCAATAATGGACTTGACGGGGTCGCCTGTGAAATCCCTGGAGTGAGCTGCAACCCAAGGCTGTATGACGGCATGTTGCTGGGATACTCTTCCGGCACATCATCAACAAGGCCTCAACGCCCCCTTGTTGGGGACCACCTCCTCGCCGCCCACCACGACCCCGTGGGGCAGCCTTGCCTCGTGGGGAACCCCTACCTCGCTGGTACTGCTCTGGAGCCACATAAGCAGGGTCGTGTCCCAAGCGCTGATCCTCTCGGGCTCACTGCAATGTCCGAGTAGCCAGCTCTGCAACCTGCCTGCCATAATCGTGCAAGGCCGCTCCCTCGCCGACATGCTGCTGCATCTGCAGTCCTAGCTGGTATAATAGATGTAGGTCAATAGCCTGCACAACGTATAAAATATAAACTACAGAACACTATGTTACAATTATAAAATTAATAATACCAGAAAACATACCAGGGCCTCGTGCCGCCCGGCGTATGGAACGTAATGGCCGCCATCTCAATGGGGATTCCCGATGAAAAGTCGGGTAACGCGACGGTACCAACGCATATAGTCATGAATAGTATTCTTCCGGCTCTGTGAGAGGGGGGGGGCATCAGATCAGCTCGTCGGTCTCAAGTATCGACCTGCACCTCTAGCCATGCCACATATGCGTCGTCCACCCTAGAACGATCATCCCGCTGATAATGTGTGGGCTCCCATGTGGGCCCTCTCGGTACAAGCTGCGAACGGACAAACTGGCGAAGTACCCGCTTCGTGGCATGATTCTCCACAATATCGAGGCACATCAACGGGACGAAAGTGCTCCAAATCAGTCGGCCAACCGAGCAATAATCGGGCAGGCCACCTATCAAGTCGTCGATGTATGGCGTCCAGATGAACTATTAAATAACAACAGAAAACGTGAGTATGCGCAATATATGTGAAGCTATACCAAGTAAACTTAGGTACACATTTACCTGTGCGCCCTCCAGCATATCCAACAAATCCCTGCAAAGGGGGAGATTATGCCGAGCCTCTTAGTCTCGTACATATCCACGCCGGAGAACCCACCTCCTAGCTAGAGGGAGAAACGGAGGTGGTACATCCGGAGGTAATGGTGGTAGAGGTGGCTGCAACTGCATGAACCGCTCCCAGGCCCAAACCTAACCTACAAAGTTGACGTAAAATTTAAGATAAATTTTTACTAGATAGAATTGGAAAGAATGAATAGAGTATTCGAATATGTTGTCACCTGTAGCAGCTGCAAAAATCCACATACGTCATGCTAGGTGCCCATACTCGCTCGACACATCTTCCTGTACAAGTAGACGAGAACAGTATCACCCCAGCTGTACTGGGGTAAATCATTTAGCCACAGAAGATGATGAAGAAATCTCAAGCTGACTAGGTTCCCCGAAGTGTTCGAGAACAAGACCCCTCCAAACATAAGGAGCAGCAACAACCTCGTATACCGGTGAATATGCAGATCATTTGTCTCGCCAGTGATGTCGGGGTGCAATACCTCTAAATGCTGTCGAATAGCTGTCAAACTCATGCGACTGGCCCATGAGTGTGCAGTCTCATCCTGTGGCCTTAAACCAGTGAACTGCTGCAGCATGTCCAAATACTGCCCACGCGCCATCTCTCTCATGGCCTGAGGCAGTGCAACGGGCAGTCCATCAACCATCAAGTTTGGTAGCGTGATGGTGGCCTCGCCAATAGGCAGGTGGAATGTGTGCGTCTCCGGTTGCCACCGCTCTATCAGGGCCGTGACCAAAGACCAGTCGAGTAGCAGCCGCCCGATTTCCAAAATCCTGTAGACGGGCAACCCATATAAAACCTCCACATCTTGCAGCGTGATGGTGGCCTCGCTAATGGGCAGGTGGAATGTGTGCGTCTCCGGTCGCCACCGCTCTATCAGGGCCGTGACCAAGAAGCAGTCGAGCAACAGCTGCCCGATCTCCAAAATCCTGTAGAAGCTCGTATTCCGCAGACGCTGTATTACACGGGGATGGAGATCTCTGTCCTTTAGAAAATCCCACATGTCGTCGACTCTCCTGGCGCGGAGAGTCTGGGCTAGTAACCCTCCTTCCCATACGTGGTCGGACATATGATCGCCCTGTAATACTAATAGCTCATCCCAGAAAGGTCCGAGATACATAGGCGGCACGCCCATGTCGTCTATTGTAAATTAAAAAACATTACCTGTATGTTTGTTCTGTAAATTAAATAATTAATTTTTTTAATTATATAATATTTAATTAGACAGAGTATATATCTATGGGTTCCAGACTCGATATTTGAGGCACAGTAGCACCAAGCTATCTTGAATTCTTGTATGTGTCAATTTTGTTATTTTACATGTTAGTTTCATAATTTTGTATGTTTGTTTTGTAAATTAATAATTAATTTTTATAATTATACAATATTTAATTGGACAAAGTATTCACATATGGGTTCCAGACTTGATATTTGAGGCCCAGTATCACCAAGCTATCCTGAATTCTTGTATGTGTCAATTTTATTATTTTACATGTTAGTTTCATAATTTTGTATGTTTGTTTTGTAAATTAAATAATTATTTTTTATAATTATACAATATTTAATTGGACAAAGTATTCACATATCGATTTCAGACTCGATATTTGAGGCCCAGTAGCACCAAGTTATCCTGAGTTCTTATGTGTGTCAATTTTATTATTTTACATGTTAGTTTCATAATTTTATATGTTTGTTTGTAAATTAAATAATTAATTTTTGTAAATTGGACAGAGTTTGTGTTTGATCTATCAGTATAATATATACTTAAACAATAGGGATACAACGCTAAAAGGCTTAACATTTTACTAGGCTAAAAGGGTACTATATTACTAGTCTTTAAGCAAATAAATAATTTAAAGGGATGATAATTATGTAAGTATAGTGATTTATATAAAAGCGCTATACATATAGCGTTTTTATATAGAGCGCTATACTTACATGTCTTATCAACTTTCCTATAAAACGCGGTTCTTAAAGGTGTTATATATATAGCGTTCTTTTAAAGAGCGCTATACGTTAATGTCTAAAATGTTTATTAATGTATACCGTTCTTTAAAAGAGCGTTATACATAAATATGTCACTATTTTTTTAATACTTATTTCTATTCTACTAGGCAAAAAAAAACCACATTTAGGTTATGGACTCCTTGTTTCTTTCTCTCTTTCTCAGAATGCTGACACGTTATCTGGCCTTCCCTCGGCCTGCACTTCTTCTTCTCTATCTTCGCTATGCTGACACCTTAGTCTCTTTCCATTATTTTGGAAGTTTTATATGAAATTATTAATTTTGCTTAGCTCTTCCGTTGCTGTTTTTTTGTTAAGTGTTAGTGCTAATTGAATTAAAATTAATAAATAAAAGAGTTTAGTATATTTTCTAAAGTTCAACAGAATATTAAATTGTATAGGTAAATAGTTCTATTTATACATATAGTTTTTTTCTTTTGAAAAACAGTGTGACTTGAAAACAAACTAAAAAGCTGCAAGGATTTTTTTTCCGGAAAAGAGCCTAAACTACCCCTATTATTTACTAAATGATTTATAGATGTCCTATGTCCACCTATTCGTCCAAAAAAGCATACGACGTTTATTCTATTAACAAACTTACCCCGTGACTAATGACATAATCTGTGGGCCTTCTATTCAGTGACATGGCAATTTTTCACTTGGCCACGTGGCTATTTAGGTCTGAAACAACATAGTGGTCTTATTTTGGATCAGGTAAATGGATCGAACTAGACTTACTAATAGTATCTGATCCTAGGTTCTTTTATCCGGGTCAAAATTATATTAAACAATCTTCTTTTACTCGATTACTGAAAAAAGTCATATGCTAAGCAAATTTGACTTATGAATTTATCATTATTATTATTGTTAATATTAGGATTTTGATAAAGCTAAGAAAAAGCGGACATGGTTGGAAGTATATGCCGAACAATGGACAACTCTGCTTTGGTTAGAATCAATCACGAATTTTCAATCTTTTTTGTGTTTAATGTGTTGTTGAATGTAAAGTGGTTCTTCTTATCTTATGTGATTTGATGTTCTTGATTTATTTTATTAATATATAACTTTAAGTCTCAAATTTTATGTTTTGAAGTTTGAACTATTTTTTTCTTCTTAAATCTTTCTTTTGAGGTAGAGGAAGAGGGAAGGGGAAAATTAGAAGTTAAGGTAGGTGCCTATATATGGTATTTTGTGATCTTAGATGATCATCTTAAATGTAGAACGACATCTTATTGATTTTTAGACTCAAATCACTCGTCAATTTGGTTCATATGTCTACTTGTTTAACTCAAAGCTCTTCAAGTATCAAATTAAATTTGTAGTTTCATTGCTTTATGCCTTCATCTTTTGTACTACAATCTGTTTGCGAGGATCTTGGAAGCCGCGAAGAAGAAAAGATACCAGTAAGGAAAAGGGATAGACCATAGAAACCATGGAAGGATGAACAAAGCCGAAAGAATTGTGTTGTCTGACCCAAAATGCCATGTGGCAATAAAAATATACCATCTAATTAAATAAAAGGCCCACAAGTTCTACCGTTAATCGCGAGGGTAATTTTGTTAATAGAGTTAACATTGCATGCTTTTTTGGACGAATAGGTGAACAGAGGGAAACTATAAACCATTTAATAAATGATACGGGTAATTTTGACCCTTTTTCATTTTTTTTTGGAGTTTTGTTACGAACCAAAATGAAAGGCACTAGGTAAACCTGTTTGTTTGTTAACTCAGTGTCACTTTTGCTGTCGATTATTTTTGAGTACTCCAATGTATATATATCTGAACCCGCTTGTATAAAATTACGGATCCGCCACTCCTGCCTATTTGTCAAAATCATGTTTAGAATGCGATGGAATTCGTCCATGTTAGGAGTGTGTATAGTTCGTTCGGTTTGTGAATGTTATCGACTCGACATATCGGTTATCAGTTTATAAATATGCTAAACAGATAACACATAAGATATTTATTTACCGGGTATCGGTTAGTCGGTTATCGATTCTTATTGATTCGATTATCGGTTTGCCCGATAAGATAACTCAATCCAAAGGGAAGAAGCGTATTGTATATCGGGTAAAACCTAATAGGTATTATTGGCTACCGCCCACCGGAACTCAATCCTGTGTTTTTAAAAAAATGTTGATAATTTAAAAAGTAAAAAGGTATTTGGCTATCGAAAGTTTGATAAATCTAAAAGCTGGTTGTGTGACCTTTTGAGCATAATCAAGTGATATTTCTGTTATAAACAAAGAAAATATAATTTTTTTAGTTAATTTCAAATAATTGAATAGACATTTGAGTAATGACTCTAGCAATAGATTGAAAGAAAATAAATAACAATCAACTAAGCAAAAGATACATACATACTCCATATAAGAGGGAAGAGAGAAAGAATAGTCACTTCTTATAATGCAACTATAGCAAAGCTCATCAAAGTGCTTCAAACGTCACTTTCTCTCCCCAAATCCTTCAAAAATTAAATTGAAGTTACTTTTATTGGTACTTAAAATGTTTGTAAGAATTTGTTCACCCTTTACCGGCAATGCGATTCTATCATTTTACTCCAAAGAGTTAAAAGAATTTCATTTGACACATGTTCATTCTTTTGTTTTGATTAAGCTATTATCAAACTCTATTCTATAACTAGAAAATTTAATGATTTTCTATATGAAATAGCAACTAGAAATGCCAATAAACAATACTATAACTGGAAAGTTGAATGTTTTCTCTATAATGAAATAGCAACTATAAATGCTAATTTTCATTTCCCCTGCGTGTTAATTTGAAATGGCCGTTAAATACGACTCACTTTGCTAGGCTGCCAGCTTTTCTATCTTGAGAAGCAAAGGAAAATTGAGATTTTGGTCCTTCAACTATTAATAAAATGAATTTTATTTCTCTACCGAGCACATTTAACTTTTTAAATTATAAAGTAGTGCACTTTCACTCCTTCCACTAACTATAGTTAGTAAGGATTTAACTACAATCAAACCTTTCTATAATAACACTTCACTATAAAAATCAAATCTTTCGGAACCAAATTTTATTTTCTGTTATAATATATGTTTTCTATAACAGCAATTCGCTATAACATCCATAAATATATGGAACAAACGAGGCTATTATAGGGAGGTTTGACTGTATTAGTAATTTTTATATCAGATACTCTAGTAATTTTACATGCCATATAGTCTTAGAGTATACATAGTTCCTAATCTGTCTATCTCCAAAACCTCTAAGACAAACAAATGAGGAACTATAAGAAACTATGTTATTAAGAACTGCTAATTCTTATGGACAATAGTAGCGACATTTTTTTTTAATACAACAATATTGAAGAAGAACCAATGCCAAATTCCTTCAAACAACGTTCGTTAACTTTAATGTAATTTACTTGTGTCCCTCACCAGGACTAGGGCCAGAATGTACGACATTAACATCTTGAACAGATATCCCAGAATTTTCAGATTTATGGCCAATACCAGGGCTAGGGCCCGAGTTCTTCACTACTCCGAAAGGATTTCCTGATTTTTTCACCATTAATGGCCTTGCTTCTGTTGTATGAAGCAAATTAATGGAGCAAAAAAAAAGATGGAGAAGGAAAAATATGGCAAAATATTGAAGTGTTCTAGCCATAAGGATTTTTGAAGAGAACTCTATTGGTTTTCCTAGTTATTTGAGGTTATGTTACGAGGGTTACATGAGGAGTGATACATGCATATTTATATAAGAAATGAAGGGAACGGGTGCATGCATGGATACAGTGAGTTGCTACTTTACACTCAAGAGTAGTGATGGCAAAATAGATTAAAAATACAGTTATCCATTCATATTATCCACTAAAAACGGTTAAATAATTAAATTTTTTAAAAACGGATCAAATATGGATAAGAACCATATTATCCACTTAGAAAACAGATAACCAATGGATAACTAGTGAGTTTAACTTTTATATTTGTAAAGACTCAAATTAGGGGTCCTCAAGTTTGGGAGACTAGGAATTCTCTCAAAAGTATTAAACTCAAGAAGCTATAGATAAATATGGATATTTATATTATCCGTCGGTTAACTCATTTTCTATCCGTATTAAATATGTTACTCATTTTCGAACCACCCATATCTGATCCGACCTGCCCGTTTTTCACTACTACTCAAGAGCATTGCCTAGCGATTAATAAAATAAAAATTCAAATAATCCCACTCGCGATAAAAAAAAAAGTATTTTCTTTTTATTATATTTACCTAAGTCTTAATGAGCAATTCGATAGAATAGAAGATATTTAGAAGTTGGCTCGAACACCACAATTATGATTTGGGACTTCAAGTTTGACTTCAGAAAAGATTTGGGGTGCTTGGATCTTGATATGTAGCTAACTCTTTGAAATACAAGTAAAAGAAGACTTGGTACATTACCTTAAAGGGCAAGAATTTAAGGATGTTAAGTAAAAGATTCTGAGTTTGGAAGATGACTCTATCAGTAAGGTAAGATAAAAAGATATGAGGGAATAATTTCTATTTTATTTGTCAACTTTTGAAGTTTCAACTCTACGTGGAAACAAGGCTTCTATATTTAGCATGCATGTCATTTTCTACTGGAATAAATTTAGATGATTAATAAGATACGGATAATTGCATTTTGGTCACTAAGCTCATTGTAAATGATTTCAGTTCTCGTAGTATTCGAGTCTTAAACTAATTATGTTTTACCTATAACTAGTAAATTGTGTGCTTATGGGGCTTATACTAGATAGTTTCCATGAAACTGAGAAATTCTTAACATGTTAAAAGTCATGATAACATCTTCTTGGTATAAAAGATGAGCAATCGTAGTATTAATAATTAAAATTTCAATAAATTTGTAAACGTTTATTAATTGAAGGACCAAAAGAGCACAATTCTACTAGTTGAAGGATAAATGTGTAATTTAATCAAATAAAACAAGTACTATAAAAATACAATTGGCAAAAAAATTCAATTACACAATCAATATATAAAAAAATAAACTACAGTCTGACCTTTCTATAACAATATCCTTATATAACAACACTTCTCTATAAAAGTTAAATTTTTTCGGAACCAAATCGCATGTTCTATTATATTGGAGTATATGTTTTCTATAACAAAAATTCACTATAATATTTAAAAACATCCGAAACAAACGAGATTGATATAAAAAGGTTTGACTGTTATAGCAATGATTGACTAACAAAGAGGAAATGCTCTACGAAATCAAATGTATCCGGCCATAAGTAATAATAAAAAAAGTCTTAAGAAAAGGAGATGATAAATGGAAGGCCAACTAATTATCCCTGTTTAAACATGAAAAACTCTACCCACTTCGTCTGGCTGTTCATATATGTTGATTTACCAATCATAGCAAGCTTAAGCAAATTGATTTACTAACATATATTACAGTCACACCTCTATATAACAATATCCCTATATAACAACGCTTCATTATAAAAGTCAAACTTTTTCGAAACCAATTTTATGTTAGGTTATAATATATATTCTCTATAACAACACTTCACTATAACATTCAAAATTATTCGGAATAAACTAGACTGTTACAGAAAGATTTGAGTGTATTCACTTACTCATAAAATTCCTTTCATTTGGGGTTCGAGTTGGAATGTCTCATCCAATTAAAATTTTAGTTGTAAGGTACTTATAAATATCTTTTAGCTCTGCAACACGTCCTTACCATACGGCCATTGACTTTTTAGTAGGCAAACATTTGAATAATATATTTGGTCTCTAACCCATCATCTCTGTTTGCTTATTGTTGGGGTGCGAATAAAGCTACATATTTGTAATTGAAAAGATCACAAGCTTACATATAATGTGTATGGATCTCTTAATATTCTAAGGTCTTTTGGAAAAAATTATACGGACTTGACCTAATATAGATAATATCACACAATACTAATAGTATCTTTACGATCTTGGAGACGCGCACATAAGAAGAAGCTAGTCGCTTAGCAGGCGTCAGTGATAGGCTACGTGAAACTTAATTCTAGGGAGAGATTGTAGGGTGTGAGAACCAAGTCCCATGTTAGCATGTTGAAAAAGTTTTGGAGTCTATATATAAGGTGAGAGATCTCCATTTGGTGTGAGGTCTCTTTTAGGAATACCGTGCGGGTTTGACACAAAACAGACAATATCTCATTATGTAAGAGTATCTTTGGACTGATTTAACCCAACAATTACATGAATTAACTGCCTCATTTAAAAATTTGTTAAAGGAAGGTGTGCTTTAATTTTTCTTTTTTTTTAAATTCTAGGTCTACATCATAGAAAAGGGTGAGACTCTCTAATAAGTAACAACATATATGAGGAATATAATATAGCCATTGAAGCAGACAATGAACTAAAGAAAGTAACACCAATGTACTACATGCATGCATGTTTCGAACTGTGCCAAATAAACTGGGAGGCTCCACAATGGGTGGTTATGAAATATTTGAGAATAGAGGTTTGAAATATTATGACTTTTGGTTGCATGCGGTTAGAGGCAGATCCGTAATTTAAATTTTATGGATTGATCAACTTAAGGCTTTTAGCATTGAATCCGTTGTATTTTTAAAGTTATGGGCTCACACTTATCATTTATTGTAATTTTTATGAATATTTACACATAAAATTATGTTTCGCGACGAAAGTACTGAGTTCAGATGAACACGATAGTCATGCTCTACATCAGCCCTGCATGCAGTAGTCAGTCCACTATCGTTGAAATTGGTCTAATAATCATGCACTTTTATTTGTTAGGCAAACTTATTTTCTTAGTTGCCTTACGCAACTAGGATTACAAGATTCGAACTATAATATTTTTAATAATGAAAAGTCACTCACTTTAAATAGTTATACGATTTCAGAAGATTCAGAATAAAGTCAAATTTTCACTTTCCTTATTTAATCAAATAATATGTTAAAGTTCTATATATACCTTAAATGTAGAGTTAATTCATATCATTATTATGAAAAAAGATCAGCATCTAATCTAAAACCTTTAAGTAAATTGAGTAAAGTAACTCAAGAATACTATAACTTCCTAATTATCAATGTTAGACGACGTATATCTCTACAATTGTTTCATATTTTAATGATGATATAAGTTTAATTTTCACGTGTGATTTTAATTCCACTGTATCCATATATTCTTTAATTTCCATATGTCGTAAAGATATTGTTGATGAAGGCATGCAAATTTCGCTCGGAGCAGCCACTGTTTGCCACCGCTTCCTGATGAAACTTGAATGGAGACCATAATCTGATACTGCCATATATGAGCTTAAGAGAGAAGAGAAGAAGCAGAGTACTGCATTGAGAAGAAAATGAAAAAGGTGTACTGTTACATTAAGCTAACCATACACACATAGACAACTCAACTTTCACTAATGACCTAACTAACATGCCATGTGTACACATATTTACTATTAACTAACTGGAAATAATAAGCTCCCACCATTGTACACTAATACATCATGTAATTCCTATTTCATCACTCCCCTCAAACTCGTGGGTGCAAAGGCATTGAGCACTCGCAACTTGCCAACTAGATACTCATGTTGTGGTCTTCTCAAGCCTTTGGTTATAATATCTGCTAGCTGCTTTTTTGATAAGAGATATAATGAGTCTTCACCAGCCCTTTCTGTATCTTCTGTCTAATAAAATGACAGTCAATCTCTATGTGTTTTGTTCGTTCGTGAAATATTGGATTTACTGCTATTTGTATTGCAGCCCTGCTGTCACTATGCACATGTACTAGTAGTTTTACTTGTATTCCCAGCTCCTTTAGCAATGCTGTTAGCCAAATAATTTCTGAGAATGCACTGGACATGCTTCTATACTCAGCTTCAACTGAGCTTTTAGAGACTGTACTTTGCTTCTTGGATTTCCATGAAACTGGGGATTCTCCATACTTAATTAGGTATCATGAACTGATTTCTTAGTGTTAGAACATGAGGCCCAATCAGCATTACAAAAAACATTGAGCTCATTTGAACTTTGACTACTAAATAAGATCCCTAGTCCTGACTCCCTTTTAATGTATTTCATCACTCTTATAGTTGCGTCCCAATAAGACTTCTTTGGATGTTGCGTATAACCAAGTGTCTGTACTGAGAATGCAATGTCTGGCCTGGACATAGCCAGATACAACAACTTCCCAATAAGTTTCTAATACTGACATACATCTTCCAACAATTGATCTTCTATTATGCCCACCAATTTGTCAAGTTCTGGACCTGTCAACTTGATATTTGCCTCTAATGGAGTCCAGGCTGGTTTTGCTCCTCCTAATCCCAAATCTGATCTTATTTTGAGTGCATACTTTCTTTGATTGTTCAAAATACCCTTGTTGAACCTGCTGAATTTCATACCAAGAAAGAATTTCAATTCACCTAAGTCATTGATCTTGAAGGCTCGTTGTAAGGAGACTTTGGTGGTTTCAATCAATTGCAGGTTGTTTCCTGCCACTAACATATCATCCACATATATCAATATCATCACTATATCTGTTTCATTTTATATTAATGAACTGAATGATCTAAGGTGCTTTGTTTGAACTTGGACTGCATCAGGGCCTTTGTTAGCTTTAGTTTCCTTTGTCTGCTTGCTCGTTTAAGATCATAGAGAGATTTTACAAGTCTACATACCAATCCAGAATCTCCCTGACTTGTCAAACCCTGTGGCAAGTGCATATAGACCTCATCATGTAAGTCACCTTGCCGAAATGCATTATATACATATAGCTGTCGGACTAGCCAGTTGTGCATTGCTACCAAGGGAAGTACAATTCTCACAATGGTGATCTTCACTCCAGGAGAGAAGGTCTCATTGGCATCAAGGCCCTCTCTTTAATTGTATCCTTTAGATACCAACCTAAGTTTTAATCTCTCCACATCACCATTGGCCTTATGTTTGGCCCTGTACACCCATTTGCAACCTATTTGTTGTCTTCCCTTGAGGAAAGGAACAAGTTCCCAAGACTTGTTGTCTTGCAAGCCTTGAATCTCAACTTACATAGCTTCAACCCATCTTACATCCTTAGAAGCATCCTAAAAGATTTTGGGCTCAACAACAGAGGAGAAAACACCCAAGTATTCCTTGTAAGAAGGAGAAAGATGATCATAGGCGACATAGTTTTGGATAGGATACAATACATGGTTAACTGATTTCTTTATGGTGACATAATATGTCAACCAAACAAGTTCTTTAGATTCCCTCTATGATATTCTTAGGAGATTAGGATATGTGCCTGTAACAGGAGGAGAAGGAAACACTGTAATAGCCTCAGAATCATTGATTATAGGAGACGAGCTTTCAATTATAACAGAAGGTTGATCTTCAGCAGCAGGTGAGTGTGCAATGCTATTTGAATCATGCAACTGCTCAAGATCAAGAGTAGGATCACCTGTATTGTTATCTGAGACACATAGTTGCTCAATTTCCACATTAGGATCTTCTGTATTTGGACCTTCAATACCAGAATCAACATCAATAATGTTGGGAATATAGGGATCAATTGGATTCCTTAGGTCATTGTTTTGAAATTGAAAGGGAGACACATATTCCATGAACACCACATCTTTGTTGATAAAGAACTTGTGTCTATCTAAATCATAGGGGATGTATCCCTTAGTAACACTAGAATATCCTATACATGATGCCTTAACATCTCTACTGGAAAACTTATCAGTCTTGGGGAGGGCACATGCAAAACACAAACACCTTAGTGTTTTTAGATGAGAAATAGAAGGTTTCTTGCCAAAGAACAACTCATATAGTGACTTACCATCAAGTGTCTATGATGGAGGCCTGTTAATAACATATGATGCAACCAGGACACATTGTCCCCAGAACTCCATTTGAATATGCCTTTGAAATTTGAAAACTCTTTCAAGTTTGAGTAGGTGTGTGTGTTTTCTCCCAGCTACACCATTTTTGTTTAGGTGTATAAACACAGGTTTTTCGGGAACTATTCCCATAGACTGACATAGGTCTTGTATTGTTGAATTCACAAATTCTCCACCATTATAAGACCTAATTGTCTCTACTACTCCATTGAATTGTGTTTGTATCAGCTTAAGAAATGACTTAAAAATAATCATAACATCACTTTTAAATTGCAAAAGAAAGATCCAAGTCACACGAGAGTAATCATCTACTACTATGAGGAAGAATTTATTACCATCAAATGTTGGTGTACTGTAAGGTCCCCATACATCTAAATGCAACAATTAAAAAGTTCTAGTAGATTTAGTACTGCTCAATGAAAAAGGTTGTCTTACATGCCTAGCCATTAGACAAACCTCACAACTATCTATTACAGACTTGCAATCTTCCAATATATATCCCACCAGTTACTTCAGAGATCCTCCTGATGCATGTCCTAACCTTTTGTGCCACAACAATATATTCTTCTTTATTGTTTATACACTTAGTCCTTTGACTTTTGGTTGTGTATTGTTTCCAGCTTTAAGAGAAGCTTTTGGGACCAGCAAGTAAAGTCCATCTTTATCCATACCAATCCCCCCCCCCCGCTTCCCATTTTAGAGGTCCTCGAATAGGCAAAAATTAGGGTAAAAGGAGACCAAGCAATGTAAGTCTCTTGTTATCTTTTACACAGAAAGCAGGTTGTATGCAAACTCAGGAACATACAATACATCTTGTACTTCCCCTGTTTCTGTGATTTTACAATTACTAAAATGTGACACAAGTGTACAATCTCCATTAGGCAAATGAACTCTTTTGTCTCTGGTAGGACTAATGTTCTTAACATTTGTTAACATCCCTAAATCAGTAACCATATGATTGGTTATTCCTATATCGACTATCTAATTTCCCTTTGCTATCTTAGCCATAAAGGAATAGGTTGTACCTGCCATATTAGCCATTTCTTCCTTTGGAGGATCTTTGTTGAGCAGCTTCATGGTATGATCATACTGATCTGCTGTGAGGTGGGGAGCCTTTTTCCAGTTACCTTCTCTTATTGCATCTGGTATCTCTCACCTTCTATCATCATACCTGCAAATTTTGGATTAAGATTCTCAACTTGAACATTATATGTTGTGTTTGTGTTTCCTTTCTTCTTATCCTTAAAATCCTAGGGGTAGACAATTATCTTATAGTATCCCTATTTTGCATGGTCTTTCTTGTGACATAAATCATATTGGACATTCTAGTTTCTCTTTGGTTTATGATAGCTTTGGTAATTTCTTCCTTTACCAGCTAGAAAAACAGAAGTCAACCCTTTCACCAACAACAGAGGCATTAGCTACTGACCTCTAACGTACCCTTTCAATAAGCATTGCATATGCTTTGTTGATGCTTGGTGTTGGACTAGTCATAAGAATTTGGCTACGAGCCTGTTCATAGTTGTCATTTAAACCCATTAGAAACTGCAATACCTTCTATTTTGGCATGAATTTAACGAAGTTCTTTAATCTAGCACAGTCACATGGAGGATGAACCATGATGTCAAACTCATCTCGTAGACTTTTGAGATTAGAAAAGTAAAATGAAATACTATTTGTTCCCTAAGTTATTGTTGCTATCGCTTTGTGTAATTGATACACTCGTGATGTATTCACCACAACAAATCGTTCTCTCAAATCCTCCCTCACTTTTCTCGCATCTCTTTCATATAGTATCCCAACAATCACTTCCTTCGATACTGAGATTATAATCTACCCTATGACAATAGCGTTACACCTATCCCATTGATGACCCAGTTCCTTGTCAAAATCCCTCTTTTTCAAAGTTTTGTCGACTAACCCTAGCTATTTCTTTCCTAACAGCTAGATCTCCATCATACGACTCCAAGTGGAATAGTTTTCTAAACCAATCAATTGAATTGAGATGATCGAAGCTCTGGTGGTGTCCGATGGGTGAAGAAACAATGGGTGATTATGGTCGAGATCAGTTTTTTCCGCCATTGTTAACTCATACATACAAAATACAATACAAAAATGAGATTGATGTGAATTTGAACATGATCAACGATTTCAACTTGAAATCGCGATTTTACTGCTCTGTACCGTGATGAAACTTGAATAATCGACAATGGAGACCCTAATAAGATACTGCCATATATGAGCTTAAGAGAGAAGAGAAGAAGCAAAGTACTACATTGAGAAGAAAATGAAAAGGTGTACTGTTACATTCAGCTAACCATACACATATAGACAACTCAACTTTCACTAATCACCTAACTAACATGCCATGTGTACACATATTTACCATTAACTAACTGAAGATAATAATCTCCCACCATTGTACACTGATACATCATGTAATTCCTATTCATCACTCCCCCTCAAGCTCGTGGGTGCAAAGGCATTGAGCACTCGCAACTTGGAAACTAGATACTCATGTTGTGGTCTTACCAAGCCTTTACTTATAATATCTGCTAGCTTCTCTTTTGAAGAGATATACCGAGTCTTCACCAGCCTTTCATGTATCTTCTATTTAATAAAATGACAGTCAATCTCTATGTGTTTTATTATTTCGTGAAATACTTGATTTGGTGCTATTTGTATTGCAGCCTTGCTGTCACTATGCACATGTACTAGTAGTTTTACTTGTATTCCCAGCTCCTTTAGCAATGTTGTTAGCCAAATAATTTCTGAGAATGCACTGGCCATGCTTCTATACTCAGCTTCAGCCGAGCTTTTAGAGACTGTACTTTGCTTTTTGGATTTCCATGAAACTAGGGATTCTCTATACTTAATTAGGTATCCTAGAACCGACTTCCTAGTGTTAGGACATGAGGCCAATCAGCATCATAAAAAAATTAGAGCTCATTTGAACTTTGACTACTCAATAAGATCCCTAGTCCTGGCTCCCTTTTAATGTATTTCACCACTCTTATAGATGCATCCCAATGAGACTTCTTTGGCTATTGCATAAACTGGATAAGACTCTGTATTGAGAATGCAATGTCTAGCCTGGACATGGTCAGATACAATAGCTTCCCAATGAGTTTCTGTTGTGCCTACCAATTTGTCAAGTTCTAGAGCTGACAACTTGACGTTTGCCTCTAATGAAGTCTAGTATGGTTTTGATCCTCCTAATCCCAAATCTAATATATTTCTAGTTCATACTTTCTTTGATTAATCAAATACCTTTGTTGAACATGCTGAATTTCATACCATGAAAGAATTTCAATTCACCTAAGTCATTGATCTTGAAGGCTTGCTGTAAGGAGACTTTGGTGGTTTCAATCAATTGCATGTTGTTTCCTGTCACTAACCTATCATCTACATATATCACTATCACCACTATATATGTTCCATTCCTCTTAATGAACAATGAATGAATTAAGGTACTTCGTTTGAACTCAGACTGCACCAGGGCCTTTGTTGGCTTTAGTTTCTTTTATCTGCTTGCTTGTTTCAGATCATAGAGAGATTTTACAAGTCTACATACCAATCCAGAATCCCCCTGACTTGTAAAATCACGTGGCAAGTGCATATAGACCTCATTATGTAAGTCACCTTGTAGAAATGCATTATATACATCTAGCTGATGGACTGGCCAGTTGTGCATTTCTACTTAGGAAAGTAGGATTCTCACAGTGGTGTTCTTCTTTACAGGAGAGAAGGTCTCATTGTAATCCTTTAGCTACCAACCTAGATTTGAATCTCTCCAAATCACCATTGTCCTTGAGATTGACCTTGTACACCAATTTGTAACCTATTTTTATCTTCACTTGAGGCAAATGAACTAGTTCCCAAGTCTTGTTGTCTTGCAAGGCTTGAATCATCATTTGTATAGCTGCAACCCATATTACATCCTTAGAAGCTTATTGAAAGGTTTTGGGCTCAACAACAGAGGAGAAAACACCCAAGTATGCCTTGTAAGAAGGAGAAAGATGTTCATAAGCGACATAGTTTTGGACAGGATACAATACATGGTTAACTGATTTCTTTGAGGTGACATAATCTATCAGCCAAACAAGTTCTTTAGATTCCCTCTGTGATCTTCTTAGGAGGTTAGGATATGTGCATGTAACAGGAGGAGAAGGAAACACTATGATAGCCTCATAATCATTGATTATAAGAGATGAGCTTTCAGTGGTAACAGAAGGTGGATCTTCAAACGCAGGTGAATGTGCAATGCTATCTAAATAATGCAACTGCTCAGGATCAGGAGTAGGACCACCTGCATTGTTATCTAAGACACACAACTGCTCAGTTGCCGCAGTACGATCTTCTGTATTTGCACCTTCAATACCAGAATTAACATCAATAATATTAGGACTATAGGGATAGATTGGCTTCCTTAAGTCATCATTTTGAACTTGAAAGGGAGACACAGATTCCCTGAACACCACCTCTGTTGATAAAGAACTTTTTTCTATCTAAACCATAGATGATGTATCCATTAGTAACACTAGAATATCCCATACATGCTGCCTTGACAGTTTTACTGGAAACTTTTCAGTCTTGGGTAGGGCACATGCAAAACATAAACACCCTAGTGTTTTTAGAAGAGAAATAGAAGGTTTCTTGCCAAAGAACAACTCATATGGTGACTTACCATCAAGTGGCCGGTTAATAACATATGATGCAGCCAGGACACAATGTCCCAAGAACTCCATTGGAACATGACCTTGAAATTTGAAAGGTCTTGCAACTTTAAGTAGGTGTCTGTGTTTTCTCTTAGCTACACCATTTTGCTGAGGTGTATAAACACAGGTTTTCGGGGAATTGTTAGCATAGACTAACATAGGTCTTGTATTGTTGAATTCTCAAATTCTTCAGCATTGTCAGACCTAATTGTCTGTACTAGTCCATTGAATTGTGTTTGTTTCAGCTTAAGAAATGACTTTAAAACAATCATAACATCACTTTTAAATTGCAAGAGAAAGATCCAAGTCACACGAGAGTAATCATCTACAACTATGAGGAAAAATTTATTACGAACAAATGTTGGTGTATTGCAAGGTCCCCATACATCTAAATGCAACAATTAAAAAGTTCTAGTATATTTAGTACTGCTCAACGAAAAAGGTTGTCTTACATGCCTAGCCATTGACAAACCTCAAAACTATATATTATAGACTTGCAATCTTCTAATTTATATCCCTCCATTTCCTTCAGAGATCCTCCTGATGCATGTCCTAACCTTTTATGCCATTACAATATATCCTCCTTTATTGTCTGTACACTTAGTCCTTTGACTTTTGGTTGTGTATTGTTTCCAGCTTTAAGAGAAGCTTTTGGGATCAGCAAGTAAGGTCCATCTTTCTCCCTACCAATCCCCCCTACCTTCCCATTTGAGAGGTCCTGGAATAGGCAAAAATTAGGGTAAAAGGAGACCAAGAAATGTAAGTCTCGTGTTATCTTTGGCATAGAGAGCAGGTTGTATGCAAACTCAGGAACATACAGTACATCTTGTACTTACCCTGTTTCTGTGATTTTACAATTACCAAAATGTGACACAAGTGTAAATCTCCATTAGGCAAGTGAACTCTTTTGTCTCTGGTAGGACTAATGTTCTTAACATCTGTTAACATCCCTAAATCAGCAACCATATGATTGGTTGCTCCTATATTGACTATCCAATTTCCCTTTGCTATCTTAGCCATAAAGGAATAGGTTGTACCTGCCATATTAGCCATTTCTTCCTTTGGAGGATCTTTGTTGAGCAACTTCATGATCTGATCATACTGATCTGTTTTGAGTTGAGGTGTCCTTTGTCGGTTACCTTCTCTTAAATCGTATATTTTTTGATAAATGCGACTTATGTAAAACTTATAGATTGGATATGAGCGAGTCGAAAATTGCAACTGTTGAATGCGACTTAAAAATCGCATACATAAGATGCGACTTACAAGTCACATATATAGAATTTACTTATAAGTCGCATACCTGGATGCCACTTGTGGACTTGTGGCTGCTTTGCTGAATTCAAATTATATATTGAATTTTATGAATGCGACTTATAAATTGCATTTTAAATCTAATATCTCCCGTTCTCGTAGTTACAATAATAGGTACGGGCTCAGATGAACCCAATAGCTTTTTCTTGGATCCAGTATTTATAATTTTATATTAAAAGATTTATTAACTACATATAAATATAAACGTATGAACCGAATTATTAAAACCAACAATGCGTTCGGTCAAATTTAATGAACCTGTTATGTTTTATACATTAGTACCACAAAAGGAGGGGGGATTTGTGTGGTGTCTGATTTTCACGTGCACTTGTTATAGAAGGACCGCGTTCTTCTATGTGTTCCAACTTCTACTGTTTGCGGAATAATAAATACAGAAAATAAAGAACACATAGATTTTACGTGTAAAACACCTGGCTCAAAAGGTGAAAAAATCACGACCTACTTCCGAGTAGGATTTTCCCAAAACGCTTTACTAAATCAATGATCCAAACAACATTTATAAAAGGCGTAATGATTTCCTGGCCACTCAAAACTTGTAAGACTTTTAAAAGTCGATACATGAACTTGCACTTTTCCCATTGGAACACTCCAACTTGATGCAATAAATATTAGTAAATATATTTGACCGTTGACTATGCCTACGACACAGCTGACATGGCTAAATTGTGTGCAAATCACGCTACAAAGGAGATTAATAGTATTAAAAGAAAAAGAAAAAAAAAAGAAAAAAGATACCTTTCCATTTCCCCTTCTCTTTTCCCCTCGTCTTCCCTACCAAACTCCCACCTCCCCTTCTATTCTACCATAGCCACTTCTAGCAAAACATAGAACACAACCCAAACAAAGGAAAAATCTCAGAACCTTAGCACAGCCCCAACGCACCCGCATAACTCTTTCCAAGATATCAACACCAAACTCCAATAACCATGGGAAGTACATGTGATGTCAAGATCACCAAACCCAGATTTCTTTGTCTTCATGGGTTTCGAACCAGTGGCCAAATTCTTAAGAAACAATTCTTTGACAAGTGGCCAAGTCAAGTTGTAAAAAAATTAGATCTTGTTTTTGTTGATGCACCTTTTCCTTGTAAAGGCAAATCTGAAGTCGAGGGTATGTTGATCCTCCTTATTTTATTGGTAAAAAAGAGTTTCACACGTAATCCAACTTTTGACAACTCAGCCAGTCACGTGGACACAGGAAAACGCGACAGCTGGATGTGATTCTTTGAAGAGTTACGGTACAAAGAGGCACGGTTCAGTAAACCCACGAACTTATCAGCCACGAGAAACTCAACCTGATCAAAACGGGAGAGAGGCACGGTCAGAATGAATCTAGACAAAGCTACGGGCAGATTCAAGGACCCACAATTGATTACTCGAACGTTATGTAACCGAACCCCAATTACCGTTATCCTTTGTAACGCCTCATTAATATCATAATTAGTCATTAATGAGTAACTATAGAAAGAGTCGTACGTTATAAGAATCTCCTATATAAGGGCGGGGAATACAACTTGTAAAGGCATCTGATTCTCGAATACAATCAACTTCGATTTTCTATATTTCTGCAATATTGTCTATTATTCATTTTTCTCCATTACCTTGATTATCA
>ML374546.1:2032-95774 GCA_005239525.1 Nicotiana knightiana | reverse complement strand
AAAAAAAACACATGGGGTCTCACAGTCTCCCCCCCTTAAGAACATTCGTCCGCGAATGGGTCAAGTCAATTCCTTTCTTTCATTTCTTTTCTGCGAATTCGTTATTTTCGAGTCTATATTTGTTAAATTTGCAAAAGCATAAATCAAATTCTGAAGATTCCAGTTACTAGGCTTCGTATAGCTATCTCGCAATAATAAATTTAAATTGCACTTTCAAGTCATTTAAAATCCAATTAAGTTTCTGTAAAGAAATAATTGCCAATTATTTAAATGCGACTCACCTTAAGTCGTAAATAGGTGGAGGGTACTTCTTCCTCATTTCCTCTAAGCTTCCCAGGTCATTTCCTCGATGTTGTTATTTCACCATAACACTTTCACGGAAGCTACTTCTTTAGTTCGAAGCTTTCTTACCTGCCGATCTAAAATAGCTACTGGTATTTCTGCATAAGATAAGTCTTCAGCAATGTGAATATCCTCAATGGGCGTAATACGTGAAGGATCTCCAATGCACTTCCGCAACATAGATACATGAAACACAGGATGGACTGCTTCCAATTCTGAAGCCAAATCAAGCTCGTACGCCACCCTACCAATCCTCCGAATAATCTTATACGGTCCAACATACCTGGGGCTGAGCTTCCCCTTCTTTCCAAATTGCATGACGCCCTTCATAGGCGATACTTTTAGGAAAACCCAATCTTCTACATCACACTCTAAGTCTCGTCGTCGAACATCTGCATAAGACTTTTGCTGACTTTGTGCTGTACGCAGCCGGTCTCTAATAAGTTTTACCTTTTCCATTGCTTACTGGACTAAATTAGGACCTAGCAACTCTGCTTCCCCAACCTCGAACCAACCGATCGGCGACCTACACTTCCGCCCGTATAGTGCTTCGTAAGGAGCCATCTGAATACTAGCTTGGAAGCTATTATTATAAGCGAACTCAATAAGAGGTAGATGATCATCCCAACTTCCTTTAAAATCTAGCACGCAGGCACGTAACATATCCTCAACTATCTGAATAGTATGCTCTGCCTCTCCATCAATTTGCGGATGAAAACCGGTGCTAAGATTTACCTGCGTGCCTAGACCCTTCTGAAAAGATTTCCAAAAATGTGCTGTAAATTGAGCCCCTCGATCAGAGATAATAGATAATGGTACTCCGTGAAGGCGAACAATCTCTCGAATGTAAAGCTTGGCATAATCCTCGGCTGAATATGTCGTCCTGACTGGTAGGAAATGAGCAGATTTTGTAAGCCTATCAATAATTACCCAAATAGAACCATACCTCCGTGGAGTATGAGGCAAACCACTGATGAAATCCCTATTTATCATGTCCCATTTCCATAATGGAAGCTCAATATACTGAGTTAGGACTCCAGGCCTCTGATGTTCGGCTTTAATTTGCTGGCAGTTGGGACATTGGGCTACCATCTCTGTGATATCTTTTTTCATTCCATTCCACCAATAGATCTATCAAAGGTCCAGATACATCTTTGTCGCTGCGGGGTGAACTGCATATCTAGAATAATGGGCCTCCGAAAGAATCTTGGCGCGGAGTTCTCCGACTGTCGGTACACATAAGCGGCCCTGGTATCTAAGGACTCCATCTCCAGTTAGCTCAAATAAAGGTTGTCGCTGATGTGGAATACTTGCCCTCAGTTTTATAAGCTCAGGATCCTCGTGTTGTCGCTCTTTTACTTCAGTAACAAAAGAAGATTTTGCCGTATTCTGAACGAGAATGCGTCCACCCTCTGCGTCTACCAAACGCACCTTCAAACTAGCTAGCTGGAATAGATATTTGGTCATCTTGACCTTATCAGCTTCAACATGGCTTAGACTGCCCATGGACTTCCGGCTAAGGGCATCAGCAACAATATTAGCTTTGCCGGGATGATATAAAATATCAACATCATAGTCCTTTAGTAATTCTAGCCATCTTCTTTGTCGTAGGTTCAGCTCCCTCTGTTTAAATAAATATTGAAGGCTCTGGTGTTCGGTGAAAGCATCAATATGAACCCCATATAGATAATTCCGTCAAATCTTTAGGGCAAAGACAACTGCGGCTAACTTAAGATCGTGCGCAGGATAGTTCTATTCATGTTTCCGCAACTGTCTGGAGGCGTATGCGATAAGCTTACCATGCTGCATAAGAACACAACCTAGGCCAATTCTCGAGGCATCACAATATACAACATAACCCTCGGTGCCATCCGAAAGAGTCAAGACAGGTACCATAGTAAGCCTTTTCTTTAGCCCCTGAAAACTTTGTTCACATGCCTCAGTCCACTGAAACTTAGCTCCCTTATGTGTCAGTTTCGTCAATGGTGCAGAGATAGAGGAAAATCCCTCTACAAACCTTCGGTAATACCCTGCCAAGCCTAAAAAGCTACGAACCTCTGTCGGATTCAAGGACCTCGGCCAAGTCATCACAGCTTCAATCTTTTGGCCATCAAACTTGATACCATCGCCGGTAATAATATGTAAAGAAAAGCTACAGAAGTTAGCCAAAATTCACATTTAGAGAATTTAGCATATAACCTGTAGTCCTGGAGAGTCTGCAATACAGCTCGCAAGTGGTCCGCATGCTCGGTTTTTGATCGTGAATATATCAGGATGTCGTCATTAAACACAATCACAAATTCATCCAAGAATGGTTTGAATACCCGGTTCATAAGATCCATAAAGGCTGCTGGGGAATTTGTAAGCCCGAAAGACATGAAAAGGAATTCAAAATGGCCATACCTCGTCCTAAATGCTGTTTTTGGAATATCAATATCCCTGACTCGTAGCTGATGATAACCAAATCGCAAGTCGATCTTCAAAAAACATTTGGCACCTTGTAACTGGTCGAACATGTCATCAATACGTGGAAGAGGATACTTATTCTTGATAGTGACTTTATTTAGTTTCCTGTAGTAAATACACATCCGCAAGGATCCATCTTTCTTTCGAACAAAGAGCACCGGAGCACCCCATGGGGATGTACTTGGCCTAATAAAGCCTTTATCGAGCAAGTCCTTTAGTTGTTCCTTTAATTCCCTTAGCTCTCCAGGAGCCATTCTGTAGGGAGGAATGGATATAGGCTGCGTATCAGGAAGCAAATTTATAGCAAAATCGATTTCCCTTTCAGGGGGAATTCCTGGAAGCTCGTCAGGGAATACCGTCGGGAATTCATTCACAATAGGAACCGACTGAAGAGTCGCTGGCTCCTTATCTATATCACTGACATGAACCAGATGGTATATACAGCCTTTAGAAATAAACTTCCGAGCCCTAAGGTATGAAATAAACTTACCCTTGGGCGTGGCTGCATTACCTTTCCGTTCAAGGACAGGCTCACCAGGAAAATGAAATCGGACCAACTTTGCACGACAATGAATATTAGCATAACAAGCTACCAACCAATCCATACCCATAATGACATTGAAGTCTAGCATAACCAATTCAACTAAATCAGCAGAAGTTGGACGGTCATTAATTAACACTGTACAACCTCGATAGACATGATTAGCTACAATAGAGTCGCCAACTGGCCTAGACACCTCAACTGACTGTGGCAACAACTCAGATCTCATGTCAAGCTTACCAGTAATAAATGGCATGAGAATGTATTGCCAATATACATGTGACAACATCTGGGGATGCCTCTGGCCTGTGAGTGCATAAAAGCGGTTCTGGCAACCACTAGAACCTGAGGTGTTTCCTCCACCTCTCCCCCTACCACGGCCCTGAGTAGACTATGGACCTAGTTGGAGAGCATGGACTGAGGACGAAGAGCCTGCTGTGGATCCTGAAGGCTGAGCTGGTGCACCCTGCCTAATAATAAAATGTCATGTCCGCCCAGAATGATAACATCCACTCAATCCCTGTCTACAATGCCCGGTGTGCAGCTTACCGTACTGAGTACATGGAGGAGTAGGTTGTCTCATCTATGCGGAACGCTCGTGTCGACGGCCCTCAGATTGGCCTGAGCTCTGCCCCGGTCCTGACTGAATATGACGATCAAACCGCTCGCCCTGTATCTGTTGTGGGAAACTACCTGCTGAACAAGGTGGATATCGATAGAGTGGGGGCCAAAAATCACCTCGTGGCTCCCTATAAGACCCCATAGTACGAGCCCTCTTACTCTGCTCCCTATCCCTACGAGTATCACGAATCCGACGGGAAAGGTCCTCTATAGTCTGAGCGAAAGCCTGTATGTGGGAAATATCTACATCATCCGATAGGGATGCTACCCTACAGTCCCTAATCAGATGATCCCACAAACGATCCATATAATGATGAACTCTAGCCCTCATAGTACGTACGATATCTGGTGCATACCTCGCCAAAGAATTAAACTTATGGTTATAATCCCTCAAACTCATATCCCCCTACTTCAGGCTAAGAAATTGGTCAAGACGGGCCTCCCGAACCTCCCGTGGAAAATAATGGGCTAAAAATGCCTCAGAGAAGTCCTCCCATTTTGCTGGCGGAGCATCAGGTCCTCTAGATCTCTCCCATGCCTCATACCATAGGACAACTACATCACGTAGTCAAAAAGAAGCCAACTCCACAACCTCGGTGACGGAGGCATGAATCACCCTTAATACTCTATACATAGGGTCTATAAAGTCCTGGGATCCTCAGTGGAACTGGATCCTGTAAAGAATGGAGGGGCCAAGTGAAGAAACTCTCGTACCGTTGAGCTTCCTGTCCGATCTCTCCGGGCATCTGCCTCCGACTCTAGTTGTTGCTCATGAATAGAAACCATCCTAGTCAGCAACTGAACTGCCTCCCTCATCCCCTGCTCCCTAGTCTCTGATGGGGGAACAATAGGTGCTGGAAGTCTTGTGTCTCTAGCTGCTGCAGGTACCAATGGAACTGGTAAGGCTGGGGGTATTGCATCTCCCTGGGCTCCAACAAGTGCTGGGGAAGCTGAAACTAGGGGTACTGGAGACTCACTGTGTGCCTCTAAGGGAAATCTATCCCTTTGACCTGTGGGGAATGACTGGTACTTTCCCCCGGATCCATACCTATCTCTCGCTGTGCCATATCCTGAGTGTAGGTAGCCTGTTAGATAAGAAACACAAAGCACGATTTAGATTTCATATGTTCTTATAACTTCGCTCTATAGCACGATCTATTAATTGAAAGAAACGTAACCATTCCTAAATGCCTCATAGCCTCCTGATTATAAGTGTGGTACACAACACACCCATAAGCAAGACTCTACTAGACACGGCTTGTGGACTCCCTAGGATACGACCTGCTCTAATACCAAGTTTTTCACACCCCAAACTAGGGGAGGCATGACTGGCACTCGATACGGTATTCGATCGAGTTAGCCGCTAAACATACTAGCTAACTAAATTGGGGGCCCAACAGATCGGGCAGCACAACATCTGAAATACTAAGCCTGGACCGTTAAGGTCATGACCTGAATAACAATAAGCCATATAAACAAAGGTAGACAAGCCAAAATAATAAAGTACTAGCTGGCCGACGAGGCCGCGACTGAAGACATACATGCCTACACACATATATATACATGCCAAGCCTATGGTCTGGAGACTGAAAGCTGCAAAAAGAAACCCAGAATACTATGTCCACAATAGCCTCTAAGAGTGTCATAAGCGCNTGTCACGCCCCAAACTAGGGGAGGCACGACTGGCACTCGATACTGTATTCGATCGAGTTAGCCACTAAACATACTAGCTAACTAAACTGGGGGCCCAACAGATCGGGCAGCACAACATCTGAAATACTAAGCCTGGATCGTTAAGGTCATGACCTGAATAAAAATAAGCCATATAAACAAAGGTAGACAAACCAAAATAATAAAGTACTAGCTGGCCGACCAGGCCGCGACTGAAGACATACATGCCTACACACATTTATATACATGCCAAGCCTATGGGCTGGAGACTGAAAGCTGCAAAAAGAAACCAAGAATACTGTGTCCACAATAGCTCTAAGAGTGTCATAAGCGTTGTCGGGACAAGGCACCGACTATACCCAAACTATACAACAAAAGTAACCATCCTATGGAAGCTCCAGGAAAAGGTGGAGCTTACCAACTCACAACTGAACCCTGAAATCCTAGCGGAGGGGTCGATCAGAGTCCCTACCTGGACTTGCACGTACGAAACAAAAATGCAGTGTCCCCAGGTAACGGGACATCAGTACGAATAAAAATGTACTGGTATGTAAGGCAGAAAGTAGAATCATACATAGCTGATGTAAAAAGGGTAATAGAGATACCACCTGACACTGAAACTCTGATAGCCTCCATGGCCGACATCCGACCTCATAGTAATCAAATATGCATGGTATGCTCGTGTAATCGTATGTCATGAATACATATATATTGATGCAAATGCATGACATACCCAACCAAATGCTAGCAATGGCGGTCTCTTCCGGTAGTTAACTGGTATCATATTGCCAACCTGTGGCCATCTGTACAATATATATATAGTCTTTCGGGAAAATAGGTCCCTTACCTCCGATTATAGCTCTNTGTCTCGTGGATCCTCATATGTTTATTTTTTATAAGCTTGAAAACTTAACTCGACTTTTAGAAAGATAACTTAACTCTGAAGATGTTCATAAAAAGCTTAAGGTTCTTCACTTAGTCTTTATACCTGATTTCTTGATAATTAGTAAAAGAAAGTATTTCGAAAAAATCAAGTGTTTAGTAGTTTAAACATAAAAATTATATTTGAGATTTTTGGAAATCGACGTATCACTTTAGATATTTTAAAATACATTTTAACAAGGAAGAAGGACTGATTGCAAATACTAAATGCCTTTATTTTTAAGTCACACAACCCAAATATGAATAGGAATTCATATATATGGACATATAGTTAAGAAAGCTGACAAAATGACATATATTGATGTCGAATACCCTATTTAACCGAACGAGTGGAATATCAACCTAATAACATCATGAAAATACTTCAGCTACGATCCCAATGCCTTTCTCAGAAGGTCTTCCTATCACTAGAATAGTAAAATACCACATTTGGCGTCTTAGGAATTTCCCAGAATTCGTGCTAAAAGGAAGGACGGAGATTAGCCTTAACATACCTTTCCAACGAACGTTCGAATGCAGGTAGTTCCTTCACGAACATTATTCCTTACGTCCTAAGATTCGCAAACACTATATATATGTAGCTTATACGCACCTATAAACAGTTCATGATTGAGTTTAAATCGGCAGATTTTCCATATGACCCTAACTTGATTAAACGTCCGTAGAACTTTGTAAAAACGATCATAAAAGAGTCCGAAGATGATTACCTTGGCAAACTAAGTATAAAGCTTGAAGAACCATCAAGAACAAAAAATTCCTATCTTCCAAAAATAGCTCCAAACACAGCTAATAGAAGGGGAAAACGATTGCAAAGCGTAGAGATTGCGTTTCTAGGCACGGGGGCAAACTTTAATGATAGAAATCGTTAAAAACACACCTTAATTACTCAAGAACACCATGGAACCCTCTCTTCATATTTTTCACTGTTTTGGGATGAAGATTAAATATTTTGGGGTCTTAAGAGTTAGATTTTCCGACTTATACTACTTGTTTGACCCGACCCGGTTCGCGACCCGATTTCAGCCCGGAGAGTCCGTGGTAAAACAGTCATAAATTCTTACTCTGATGTCGGTTTGATGTGAGGTTTTTTTGGTTGCGAACTAGACTTGCAGAAATTCGATTCGGTTGGTTGTGAGTCCCATAACTCTTTATATATTGGGAGAAATGATCTGATACATTTGACCCAAAGTTTAGAAAATTTATTAGAGAAATTTACGATAATTTTTGTCGACCTTTATTTCGCAACTTGCTTGACTCCAAAAATTAACATGTGACCAGTGTGATATTATAATACCTCATAACACATTATTCTTAGCATATTAGACACTCTTATTCTTATCCCACAGGTACAAGTTAACTTAAACCTTCCGAACGCGCGGGGTGCTACCCGAGTCATTTCTTTAACCACGAACCTTTGTTTAAGGGATTCCTTTGACTTAAAGCTTTAGTTTTGTTCCTTGATATTACCAGACATTTTCAGTGTTATTCTCTCAATGTGCTATACCCAATCATATATACCTTATATAACCACGTCACGTTACGTATATTACGTAAGAGAAGAGAGAAAAAACACATAGGGTCTCACATATCCCTTCTTCCTTTTTGGCATGATCCAAATTATACTAAAGAAACGAGCAAATACACAGTTTCTATAAATTACTCTATTCATATAAATAGTAGGGGTGTCTATATTCTTGATTCCCCATGAGAATTATTATTATTTTCTGTTCATGGGTCTCAGAATAATGCGTAGTTGGAAAAGTTTATCCGGAAGGAATATTGAGATTATTACGTACTTTTCATGTATTTCATACATGTGCATTGACCCATGACCAGATGGCGTTATATACGCGTATATAGATAAATATATGTATATGGGATATGGGAAAAGGTTACGGCGTTATACGCACCTACACCTGATCAACTGGTATATGATGATGATGGTGCCCATAGTGGCTGAAATATGATTCAAACGGCGTTATATACGCGTATATATGTATGTATATTCAAACGGAATTATATACGTGTATATATGTATTATATATATGTATGTGGGATATGGGAAAGTTTATGGTGTTATATACACACCACCACCTGATCAGCTGGTATACGATGATGATTTTGCCCACAGTGGCTGATATGATATGATGGGATGCCCTCAGAGGCTGATGATGTTATGAAACATATATCTATGCACGACATGACATTCATACGCATATGCATGATGCTAAAAGTGATTTATTATTTACGGAGTTATCCAGACATACAGGTTGAGTCAATTACTCTATATCTCTTCCATGTCTTTTTGTGTATTTATTTATGTGCTTTACATACTCGGTACATTATTCGTACTGACGCCTCTTTTGCCAGGGGACGCTGCATTTCATGCCCACAGGTCCTGATAGACAGGTCGAGAGCCCTCCAAGTAGGCTATCAGCTCAACGGAAGATGTTGGTGCGCTCCATTTGCTTTGGAGTTGCTCGTTGGTTAGTATGATTTAGACACGTATTGTTTGGTAAGGCGGGACTCTGTCCCGACCTTTATGATATTTATATACTCTTAGAGGCTTGTAGACATATTTCGTGTACATAAAGGATTGTAGGGCCTGGCCGGCCTATGTTTTGGGTTTATAAAGGATTATGTTAGCCTATTAGGCCCATATGTCATGTGTATGTAATGATGTAATAAGAAAGATACATTACATTGGTACTCGGTTGGGTAAGGTACCGGGTGCCCGTCGCGGCCCATCGGTTTGGGTCGTGACAGTAGCGGTTTACCTTGGGTCTCCACAACAGCAATCGCGCTGCTAACTATCGATCGGCCGGCTATGAAAAACCTGGAATCTACACAAAAATGTGTAAAAGTGTAGAATGAGCACACCACAGCGGTGCCCAGTAAGTATCAAGACTAACCTAAGTGAAGTAGTGATGAGGACTAGTCAGGACACCCATTGGTCTAATAAATTAAACATGCATAAATATAGGAATGACAGAACATGACATCTATCTAAAGACTATGCAACATAATTATAACATAACAAATACAATGGGGAAGGAATACAACCATTAACAACGGAACATCATAATAATACAAAGAAGAATGGACGGGAACACAACCCGAAAATCGGAAACCACCATACTGTAAGAACAAGTAATAATTCAGCACTGCAATAGTTTCCAAATCAGGCCTTAGCCAACAACACCAAATAATTTGGTCAAATCTTCGAGTGTAAACTTTCACCCGCAAGTTTATATTGAAAGTTTAAAAATATATTCGTTTCCAACAGAAAATTCCTTTGAAATATACTTCCTTCAAATATATATATATATATACTTTACAGAAAGATAATCTTCAAACGTAGTTCCTTCAAGATAAGTGCTTTTCAAATATACTTTTCCAATAAATGTCTCTCGAACATAGTTTTCTTCAAGATAAATGTCTTCCAAATATACCTTTCCAAATAATAGTCTTTCAAACATAGTTTTCTTCAAGGTAAATGCTTTTCAACTATACTTTACGATAAATATCTTTCGAACATAATTTCTTCAAGATAAATCTACCGGAACTCCGTCCCGTTGTTCAGAGTTTTTCATGCGGTACAGGGGGGATCTCCCAGAATACGTCCGTTGTCACCAAAGTAAATATGCAGTACATGGGGGGATCTCCCAGAATACGTCCGTAGTCCCCAAAGTAAATATGCAGTACTGGGGGGATCTCCTAGAATACGTCCGTAGTCCCTAAAGTAAATATGCAGTGCTGGAGGGATCTCCCAGAATACGTCCGTAGTTCCCAATTTAAATATGCAATGCAACCAACAAGGATAACAACCATAACACGACGGAACACAACGTACATCGCCACAACATGTACAAAGAAACAAATGACAGAACTACAATGCACGACAAGCAAATCAATACAAGAACTTAACAACGAATACTCAATATTCAAGTCAACAATAAGAAGCCAACACAAGTCAATTAATTCCAAATAAAGGCAAGTCGGCTAAAATATAGGTTATCCAAATTCCTTTTAAGTTTAGGAAATTACGAGAGATTTTTCAACAAATTCAAGTAAGGGTAAGCCGCAAAAGATAATAATAACTCGAATTGATGCTAAACAATTACAGGGTGTGATAATACACATTTCAATTAAATAGTCAGTTTATGAAAAACAATATAGCGTGACGGTAGAAAGGTAGAATCTTCAGTTAAGTCAATTAAGATCAAATAAATGATAAAGTGAATTTAAAAGCAAGTAATTCTAATTTAAGCAGGTAGAGATTAAACTAGCAATCAGGAACTCGGTCATAACAATTACAACTTCATACACAGGGAATATAAGGATCTAAGAATCCTAAAAGGCCAACCTCCTACAAATAAGTCCGAGTACGCACTCGTCACCTCGCGTACACGGGTACAATCAACATAGAAGACTCAAATCCTAGAGGAGAATTCTCCCACACAAGGTTAGGCAGGATACTTACCTCAAAGACGACAACCCGATACTCTAAAAATGGACTTCTCAGGTGAAAAGGCCTCCGGGCGGCTCAAATCCAACTAGAACAACTTCAAAACACACATAAAACTTATGAGGAACTATTCCGGATAATAAAGATTCGATCTTTACAAAAATTCAAAAGTCGACTCCCAGGCCCGCACCTCGAAACCCGTCAAATTTTAAAAAAATCTGAATACCCATTCCAATATGAGTTCAACCACACAAAAATTACCAAATTCCGATACCATTTTGTCCATCAAATCACGAAATTTCGTTTTGAAAATTTTCTTCAAAACCCAACATTTTCCCTACCTAAAAACACAATTTAAATGATAAAAACAAAGACTAATTCATGGAATATATTTAATTCTAAGTGAAGAAAACTTACCCAATCGAATTATCTGAAAAACCTACCAAGCATCGCTAAAATCGAGCTCTACAAGTCAAAATATGATAAAAATGGCCTAACCCTCGATTTTGGAATATATTCTGTCTGCCCATATTTTTAAGCATCGCGATCGCGAGAGGAGAGTTGCGATCGTGTAGAAGAAAATTTGTTGCTGTCCAAAACGTGCTACGCGATCCCCATACGGAGCTGTTCAAATTACCCAAAACTGATTCTGGTGTCATTTACACAAAAGTCAAAATTCCGGTTAAATTCCACCGCTTAAGCTTCCACAACTGAAATCCTTCTTCCAACATGAATCTGGATCGTCCGATAACTGAATCCAACCATGCACGCAAGTCGATATACATAATATGAAGCTGCTCAAGACCTTGTGCCACCGAACGGATCTTAAACTCTCAAAACAACCGGTCGGATCGTTACACTCTCCCCCTCTTAAAACAAATGTTCATCCTCGAACGTGCCAAGATTCACCTCGAACTCATCCAATCACTGAATGCACACTTCCGATACACACCCGCGGGTGATCCCACGTCACCCCAATCTATAACAACTGCGATTTAGCCTTCCTACCAACACCGATAAGCCTCATACCTCAATTTTTCACCTTCTACTCATTTCCAAAAGACCCGATTCTAAATCCATATCCGGCATCCACCTTAACCAGCTGCATCAACTCATGGTTTCACCCACAAGGTACGACCACACAATACAACACATCACACATAGGCCTATAATAACACTTCAGATCATAATAGCTGCCCGAAATCGACTCAGCACTGGCAATTTACTTCTTATCTGAAAGAACTTTGTCTCAACCTCTCATAACACTAATAATGATGCAAGAAACACAAAGATCTCATAATTATACACCTGAAACAGTGAAGCCACAATTAACATCATCCGGCACATACCCCGCAAGCTCAAACTCAAGAAGCACCGAACGAAAATGACTGAATATGAAAAAAGAAGCACATAAGGAAACTATCAAACAAGCCAGACAAGCCAAACTATCAATACTAACCTACATAACAATATAACAAGGAAAGAATTAAAGCACATGAACAAATCACAAGGATCCCATCCTGATATAACTTCCACCGGTGTACTCAGCTCGATTTCAACATATCGAATCACAAGAGATCACGAGGGTCTGGCCCTCAACTCTAAATCACATACCGAATATATATCATACCAATTAAAATCTACCACTAACTCATCTCGGCTAATAAAATCATAACGCTCACTTAACTCACATCTCGATAAAGTATCAAATCACAGCTCGTAAACAAAATACTTAGCAAAATCACATTAAGCCTACCATGATGATAACAAAAACTCACTTCTAGTCTCACCACTCTAAATGATGAATGAAAACAATGATAGACACGTGCTACCACTTTTAGAATCTCCCAGTATGAGCAAACATGAAAAATAGAGTGCAAAGTATGAAACTCAATCCTAAATGAAACAACAACTAAGGGAACTCATACCGACCAACAGAGAAATAATGAAATACAAATGGTGCCCCTCTGTAACGGATCAAAACACACATGTATGATAATATCTGGCACAAAGGCCTCAACCTACTATATGAAACGCATCAACGGGTCGGGCCTCCCCCTCTTGGGCGCCCTCTACTCACCTGAATACCATGTAGTGACACACCTGCCTGGAGCCTGGGACAATCTCTCACCATGTGGCTGACATCTCCACACTCAAAACAACCTCTTTGCTGACGTGGCTATGGAAAATGTGCAACACGAGTACTCTGAGACCCATAAGTACCTAAAACCCCATGCGAAACCGGTAATGCAAGCTGAATTGGCTGACCCACAAAACCTCTACCGTGTCGTACCTTGCCTCCATAATAAGGAACAATATATCTCTCTGGCCTATGAGGCCTCCTCACCTCTCTATACTCTCTCCCCTAATCTCGTATGTACGCTCGCTCCCGGTCTCACATTCCCTCTAACCAGCGAGCGATCCCTACCACTTGCAGGAATGAGACATATGACTCCAACTCTCGAGTCATGCTGAACCGAATATCATGCCTGAGCCCCTCTATGAATCTACAGACTCATCCCCTAACTGTAGCAACCAAGTGAGGTGCATATCTGGCCAACTCACTGAATCTGACGGCATACTCTAATACTGACATAGTGCCCTTACTCAACTTCTCAAACTCCGCGCACCATGCCTCTCGGAGGGACTGAGGTGCAAACTCCCTCAAGAACATCTCTGAAAACTGAACCCAAGTTAGTGAAGCTGACTCGACTGGGCTACCCAACTCATATGCCCGCCACCACTGACAAGCTGCTCCTCTGAGCTGAGACGTGACAAAAGAAACCCCGCTCATCTCCATAATACCCGTACGAAGAATGCAGTGACACTCCTCCAGAAAACCCTGGGCATCACCTATCGTCAATCCACTGAAGATAGGAGGGTGGTACTTCTTGTACCTCTCAAGTCTGAAATTGAATTTAATGGAGGTTTTAGGGATTTTGTGATTTGGGGAAGATGACTGGAGAGGGGGGATTTGGAATGGGTTGGGTTGGGTTGGTTTGGGTTGAGTTGATTATTTGGGTAATAACTGAACCGGGTGGGGTTTGGGTTAATCGACATAACCCAGGTTAAAATAATGTGGGGCATGGGTTAATTCGGATAATGGCATTGGGGTTTAAACAAATTTTAAGAAATAAAATTGTGTCGTTAGTTCAATAATGGCATAGCTGAGCCAAATATAACGACAGTGGCATGAAATGAGCATTTTTTAACAGATGGCATAGATAGACCATTTCTAAAAGTTGAGTGGCATATTTAGGCCTTTTACGTTTTAAAAATAAACAGTGTTATTGCTTAGCTTTAATTATTTAAGCAATATTTTTGCACTGCATTTTCATTCACGGTGAAGTACGAAGATGAGGTTTTCCAAATATAGCAAATAACTTGCAGAATTATTGTCCTTTCTTCATTTCTTTTTAAACAATTTAACGTGTACTTTTAATACTTCCTGTCCATTTCGTTTGAGATGTTTGAATATTCACCAAAACCATAAATAAGGTCATAGTATCAATTTATGTTCAAACCCACTAAAATTTAGTTTAATTTTATGTCAAATCTCACTGAGATCTTAATTTTCACACTTAAAACATCTATAAAAAAAATATACTCCAGATTTTTTTGCTTAGTTCTTCTACTCAAAGTGTAAAAGGTCTCACTGAACCACTTCTTTTAAGGGTGATACCTTGAAGCTGTCATGTTTGACATTATTCTTCCAACCACGCTGTAATCAGTTCCGGTCGCACTCATTCTAGGCCCAATGACCTCATCTCATCTGACACGACCACTCTAGTGACATGATATAACAATGCAATCTAAAGCCACAACCCGTGCAATCCGTGTACCAATAAGCAACACTCCAAATGTACCCAACATGTAAAAATGACATCAGACCAGAGGACCGTCCCGCAAGATCAACGGGTATCACCACAACGCAATGCTAAGAACCCATCACACACCGAAAAACAAAAACTCACGAATCTAACATAAGGGATCATCTCTTCGCTACATAACTTCGCTACAATGAGTGACCCCATCCAAATGCTGGTCCCTATTATACACCTTGGTCCGCGTTGCTCAAAATCTATAACCATTCGAAATTCGACATCCAGTACTAAAAGTGCACTACCATAACCACAGAGAAGACGATATAGTGCCACATAACACCCGAAAGGACGTAACCGATACTCCCTCAATCATGCAATACCCAATTATTCATCTCACTCAAATCCCGCTATAAGACTACCATAGAACTGCAACATGTGTTCCCAAAACCAATGAATCACCATTCCTTGCAGCATGGAAGAGTAACTCATAAATCATCTCAGAACACGAATAAGCTCAACAACAACCGAATGACACATCCCTCAGCAATAGCAGTTCGGAACCAACTAATCTGACTCGGTGTAGAATACACATCCCTATTTGGGCCTACCAATGGACCCCCAAATCGACTCTGTCACCCAAAAATAGATTAATAGTCCTTCAAAAGTCCACAGCAACTGAGTCACAACACACACTTTCACCATATCCGATCTCAACTCCACCGCCCGAATGTCTACACTTCTCCACTACACGGTCATCCCCCAAGAAATACTTCTATAATTCTTCTGTGCTACAAAGCAAAAATTCGAACACCAGCAGTCGACCAAATCAGAGGATGCCTCAATACAATGATGTATGCATAAACCAAACACATTTCCCCTTCTGAAAGGTATACTCTCCTCATGCCATACCAAATATTAATGCATATACCTATTCATCTGAAACCGTGGTAGAAACAATCAAGAACTCTCCGAATCAAATTTGCACAAAAGCAAACCATCAGGACTGACAACTTCTAACTCAACCAAGCTACGCAAGCCATCAAAACCCAAGAGCATTGCCACGAAACACCTGTAGAAACCCACCATATCATAAGCACCCAAAGAACCGATCATATCCATTACCATGTCAATCCAACCTACTACCAAGTTGTCTTAATTCTCTAAGTCCCTTCTGAATTACCTTCAAATTGATACGTTTCCTTGCTAGTACCCTACTATCCTTAACAAAAACTTGCCCCATGAACTTTATCATAAAACCACACTGCCCTAAGGCTCATAAACTGTTGTATTCCTTCTTAAGCACCCCCAAAAGTACTATAACCGAGATACCTTCTCTGAAGAGACCTTATCTGAATTTAAGCGGTTCATCTTACCTTCCTGATACTGAATGTAAAATCCATAATGATATAGAAATACTGCGAGTCTCAACACCATCCAATGCAACCCTCAGATTCTAGCCATGTACAAATATGCAAAATTCTCAATTGTAATATTTAAACCTTGCATCCATTAGAATCATTCTTGCGAGTCTTCCACTCTACTCAGATTTCAATTTAAATTGATCAAACGAATGAAACGACCTGTGCACCATTAGCACAACAACACCCAGGGAAATAATCCACACTTCTAAAACAACTGAGCAAATCCCTAATTGATGTACACTACATCCTTTAAAAATAACAACTAAATCATTCAATGTTTCTCATAAACCCATAAAGCATAACACAACCCTTATCCAAAATTTCCTGTAATCGATTCATCCTCGATCTCATCCTCTTTAAACCATAACTGGTTCACCAGTATCCCTCAAACTGAAATCAACACATCACATGACCGTGCAATCAACTTATCAATACCAGACTCCCCCACTTATCTCAAATCCATATATCAAAACATACAAAAACTCACAGTGTCCATACTCTACTACTGTCATAATACCATAGTGAGATTCAACTAAATCCTTCATAAGCACATGCAACACTATGCATCTAGTATTTCAAATCATCTGTAAATCTCGCATTCACCCTTGTAACAACCAAGCCCACTCTCGCAAGCGATCCAAACGGAATTGCTACACATACATTTCACTAGTAAGAGAGAACTCGTTACAACACGACATAGGGACCACACAACCTCAGGTCTCCCCGCAGGAGATAACCCACCTGCTTTGCTTCAAGCTGACCTCTCTCTACACCCTTCAATAGTCATAAACATTACACAATCACTTAATCTTCCTGAGCCTAAACTCATCTCACCATCAAATCATACACTCTACATAGTCATCTAGTCACAAAATCCCACCAATAAGGACACAAATGGACATATAAGACCCAAATTCACGTGCTCAAAAAATCGAAATCTCAGCACTCAAGCCACAAACAAGACCCGGCCTCAAGTCCTCCAGACTGGCCCATCATCAACATGCCAAAATCACACCTCGCACCTCAACCATGGAGATCACAAGCCGTTAATACATAGCTGATACCGAGTGCTCATGTGCGCATACGAATACGTGGAAGAAATTCAAAGGATTACGGTTCAAGTTGAATCAATGTCGTTCGATAAGGAAAGAAAGATAGGAAGTATATCCTAAATGCCCTGTAGCCTCTCGAAGATAGGTATGGACGTCATCATATCGATCCGCAAGACTCTACTAGGCACTTGCTCATGACTTGTAGAACCTATGAACCTAGAGCTCTATTACCAACTTGTCACGTTCCAAAATCCACCAGTCGTGATGGAACCTAACCCAACCCGCCAGGTAAGCCAATTAATAATTATTCAGTTTAATTTAACTTAATAAAACAATTAAACAACATAATTATCTAAATCTTATACATTCCCCAAGGACTGGTAGTAACATCATGAGCTTCTACGAATGGATTTTACAAAGAAAAAATGAAATAATTACACAGTTTGTTTGAGAAGTACATAAATAAAATTTTATAGCTAAGGCTACCAGGAACAAAGGAGGCAGCTACAACAGGGACGCCGATACATCTTCGAGTCTCGCAACCATCAAACACAGGAACCGGCATCTGCACGCGATGTGCGGAAGTGTAGTATCAGTACAACCGACCCCATGAACTGAGTAAGTAACAGACCTAACCTTAGGTTAAACGTAGTGATGAGCTAACACAGGATCGGGTCCAAAGCCAATTTTCCACCACAGTTCATAACAACCTAAATTCAAGTATAAAAGAGATATCTCAAAATTAAAATACTCAGCTCGTTCACAGTTCCAGAAAATGGTCATGCTTTTCAAATATCTCAGTGAAAGAAAATCCCAGATCTCTTACTGAAAATGCCAAAAGTATGAGTTTGAAAACTGTAATTTTCAAAATATCCAAAAGTATTACTCACACTCATAGAGTACTCAATCTCATTACCTCGCATCCTCTCTTACTAAGCTCAATACTTAGCACACTAAATCACTCAACGTTGTATAATAATTGATGTGGCGTACAACCCGATCCCCACACACACACATACACACACACATATATATATATATATAGTCAAATGCACTCACTGGGGGTGTACAGACTCCCGAGGGGGGGGGGGCTCCTACAGTCCAAGCGCTATATCGCTGCGGCGTGCAGCCTAACCCAAATATCACTGCGGTGTGCAGCCTAATCTATATATCGATGTGGCGTACAACCTGATATATATATATATATATTGTTGCGGCGTGCAGCCCGATCCCATAAAGTATAATAGATATAATATGCTACGACGTGCAGCCCGACCCAAAAATATCACTCTCACTCAGGCCCTCGGCCTCACTCAGTCATCAATCTCTCCAGTATCATTCATGGGCACACAACGTCATGAATCTAGCCTGATAAAAATGATATGACGTATCACTAACAACAACTGAGACTGAGATATGATATGAATGCATGAATATGACCGAGTACAAAAATATAACGACCCGATCGGTCGTTCCAAGAGTTTAGCCCCATTTCCCCCATTTCTGCTTCATTCTTATTTAGTTTAGCTCTTTTGTGTTGTGTTGGATTGATTGGTTCGGGTTCAGAGTGGTTGTGGAGAGAGATGAGGCACTTAGTCTCTCAAATTGGTGATTTAGTTGGAAAAGTCAATTGGAAGTTGACTTATAGGAAAATAATCTCGGAATGTGGTTTTTGTGGCTCAGATAGCATCACTTTATGATTTGGGACTTAGGTGTGTGTTCGCAATGTTATTCGGATATCCGAAGTAGAATTAGGCTTGAATTGGTGAAATTGAGTTTTGGGATTTCCGATCGGCAATGGAAAATTAGCTATCGGGGTCGGAATGGAATTCTGAAAGTTGGAACAGGTTTGAAGTGTCATTTGGGATGTGTGTGCAAATTTTTAGGTCATTCGGATGTGGTTTGGGTGGTTTCGGCATCGTTAGCGAATGTTGGAAGTTTAGAAATCTTTAGGCTTGAATTTTTTATTCGATTTGGTGTTTTGATGTTATTTTGAGTGTTCCGAGGGTTCGACTAAGTTGGAATATTGATATATGACTTGTTTTTACTTTTGGTTGAGGCCCCGAGGGGCTCGGGATTAATTTCGGATGATTTTCGAAAGGTTAGGAATTGAAAAAATGCAGCAAATTGGCTGCTGGTGCAGGCCTTCTGGTGTGGCCGCACCTGCGTATGGGGAGCCGCAAGTGCGAAGGTGCAGGTGAAGACGACCTTGCGAAGAAGCAAAATTTTGGTGCCTAGCCTAGGAGCACAATTGCAAATATTGGCTCGCACCTACGGGCCCACAGGTGCATGTAGAAGGCCGCAGATGCGGAATTTGGGTTTAAGTTAAAATCTACACCTGCGAGGGATTTGGTGCGGTGTCGTAGGTGCGTATGATGGAGTCCCAGGTGCGAGAGTGTTGGGCAAAACCTATATAAGGTTGCCTTCGCGAATTTTCCCTTATTTCTTCACCATTTTTGACGGATTTTGTAGCTTAGAGCTAGGATTTCAATGGGGAATTAAGTGCATTCAGTGAGGTAAGCTACTTAGACCTTATATCTTGTGTTTATGGCGATTATTCCAACGTTTAATCATGTTTTAATGGATAAATTTGGGAGATTAGGGCTTGAAATTTGAGAGTATAAATTGAGGATTTGATGGGCCATTCGAGGTTCGATTTTGATGTATTTGGTATGCATGAACTCCTGAGAGCGCAAGGATTCTAGTTTTGTGATTTTTATCGAAATTGCCCAGGGGTTGGGTTTGGCCAATTTCGGGATTTTGATGTAAATTGGTTATTTTCGAGTGGGCTTTGTTCCTTTAGCACATTTTGATGATATGAATTTGTTTTGAATTGATTCGGGGCGCGTTGAGGCCGAGTCGAGGGGCAAGGGCATCGTGGTGTAGTTTTCATCCGGCTTGAGGTAAGTAACGATTGTAAATCTAGACCAGAGGGTATGAAGCCCCGGTTATTTCGTATTGTTTTGATAAATGAGGTCACGCACATGCTAGTGACGGGCGTGTGGGAGTGCACCGGTAGGGATTGTGACTTGGTCCGTCACGTAGTGGCTATTAAGCCGCGTATTTGATTGGAAATCATATGTTATCCCGTATTTTTGAGATTATTACTATGTTTTGGACTGTAAGCCATGTTTGGGGCCTTGTGTCGACCTGTGTGGACCCTCAGGGGTATTTTTACTATTATTCTCACAGTGTTTCGATTTGAAAGCATATCCTCAGTCATGATTTTCATGTTTACTGTTTGACTCAGTTTCACTACTCTATTTTTAAACATGAAAAATTATTTTGGGTCGAGTCCCCTGATTTTACTGAAAACGCACGAGTGTTGGTGAGGTTGATGACTGAGTGAGGCCGAGAGCCTGATGATGAGGATATATGGATCGGGCTGCATGCCACAACGTTATATGATATGGATCGGGCTGCACGCCACAACAATATATATATGGATCGAACTTCATGCCGCAACGATATATGGGTCGGGCTGCACGCCGCAACAATATTGGATAGGGCTGCATGCTGCAACGATATAGCACTTGGGTTGTAGGAGCTCCTCTGGAGTCTGTACACCCCTAGTGAGCGCAGTCGACTATTTATGGATCGGGCGCATGCCGCAACAATTATTATATGGTACCTATTGAGCATGAGTGGTGAGTATGAGTGTTGATTGACGAGATTTGAGTCACAAGTGAATGAGAGGCTTGCCCGAGAGGCTTTATTTGTGAGTGATACTGTGCCCGAAGGGATTATTTGTTATGAAACTACTGCATTCACTGCTCTTTTCATTTTTGCCTCTAAATGATAAATGATACTGTGCCCGAAGGTATTATTTGTTATGAAACTACTGCTTTCACTCCTCTTTTCATTTTTGCCTCTAAATGATAAATGTTGAACCAATGTTTTATATGAGATTTTAAAAAGGAGAACTGGAGTTTTTATGAAACTTTTGGAACTTTAGATTCCTGACTTGATTTACTGAATTCCACTGATATTCATTATCAAAATTTACATGATTTTAAAAGCTCGTCACTGCACTCAAGTCTTTATTTATATTTTTTATTTACTGATTTGGTGTACTCACATTACTCCCTGCACCTTGTGTGCAGATTTAGGTGCCCGGATTGAGTGAGATTTGGTTCATTCTCAGTGGAAAATTTATCGGAGACAGTGAGGTAGCTGCATGGCGTTCTCAAGCTCTCCTTTCTCCTTCTTATTTTGTCGTCATTTACATTTCCTAGACTTGTTATATTAAGGAAATCGTGTCAGATTCTGTGTTCCATTAGTTGCTCATGACTGTTGACTACGGGTTTTGGGATATTGTTTAGATGTTTTCCCTTGATTATCTGTATTTGTGAAATATCAAAAGTGGAAGTTTTATGATAAATAGCATTATTGAATTAAATGAAGAGTTCTTTATATTATGCACAGTAAATTGGCTAGCCTAGTACTACGATAGGCGCCATCACGACCAGTTTAGATTTGGGGTTGTGACAAGTTGGTATCAGAGCCTAGGTTACATAGGACTCACCGGTCATGAGCAGGTGTAGTAGAGTCTTGCGGATCGGTACAGAGACATATGTACTTATCTTTGAGAGGCTGCAGAACCCTTAGGAAAAATCTCACATTTCTTGAATTCTTGTCGTGCGAATCTATTGATTCTGGCAACTAAACTTCTATTGTTTCATTCTCTCACAGATGGTGAGGACACGCACTACTGGACAGGGCGATTAGCCACCAGTGGGACCCACGAGGGGTCGAGGTCGTGGTAGGAGTAGAGGTGCAGCCCGTGCAGCTGCCGGGGCGGTACCCATAGACCCGCCTATTGTTCCAGATCAGGTCCCAGCCACAGATGTTCCAGTTGGACCAGCTCAGGCACCAGATGTGCATATTGTTATTCCGGGTCTTCAGGAGATCTTGGCCCAGATTCTAACCACATGCACTAGTCATGCTCAGGCGGTCGCTGTTTCTACTTCAGCCGCTACTTCTCAGGCTGGGGGAGGCATTCAGACTCTAGTTGCCCGTACACCTGAGCAGGTTATTCAGGGGCTTCAGATCCCGGAGGTAGTTCCAGCTCAGCCGGTTGCACCAGCCCAGGATTTTGTGGTTCCCGCTATGGCTGACAACGAGCAGTGCAGGTTGGAAAGATTTGGGAGACTTCGGCCTCCGACTTTCAGTGGTGCTGAGGGCGAGGATGCCCAGGGTTTCTTAGATAAGTGTCAGAGGATGCTTCGCACGATAGGGATATTGGAGACCATTGGGGTCTCATTTACTACCTTCAAGCTTCGGAGCTGCATTTACTTGGTGGGAGGTTTATGAGAGGTGTAGGCCCGTTGGTGCAGCGCCCCTTACTTGGCAGCAGTTTTCCACTCTCTTCTTAGAGAAGTATGTTCCACAGTCCCGCAGAGAAGAGCTATGCAGGCAGTTTCAGCAGCTGCGTCAGGGTGATATGACAGTGTCACAGTACGAGATGAGGTTTTCGGAGCTTGCCCATCATGCTATTTTGTTGGTCCTGATAGAGAGAGTTAGGATCAAGAGATTCTTGGATGTCCTTGCATATCAGTTTCGTATCCTTATGACGAGAGAGAGGGTATCGGGTGCTACTTTTGAGCAGGTTGTTGATATTACCCGAGAGATTGAGTCGATTCGTCTCCAGGAGCAAGATGAGAGGGAGTCAAAAAGGCCTCGAGGATCTGGTAGTTCTGGTGGTGTTCCTTCGGGGGAACAGTTCTAGCATGGCAGAGGCCGTCCTTTCAGGAAGACTCAGTCAGACTGCTCAGGTTAACGTGGTGGATCCACTGGTCGTGGTCCTCACAGTCCTCATTAGGGGCACCCATCATTCAGTGCTCTTCCAGCCCAGAGTTCATCTCGAGCACCATCGGTTCAGGACTCATCTATGCTTGATTCTTCCAAAGGTTATCCTGGTGCTAGGGGTTCCCTTCAGTCCCCGCCTCCAGCACCGGGAGTTTTTACGAGTGTGGAGAGTTTGTGCATATGAGGAGACATTGTCCTCGTTTCATGGGGGTCCATCTCAGCGGAGGAGTCAGCCCTCGACTTCAGCTCCAGTTACTTCACCACCTGCCCAGGCAGTGAAGGGTAGGTGTCAGACAGCTAGAGGCCGCCCTAGAGGGGGAGATCGATCCGGTGAAGGTCAGGCCTATTTTTATGCACTTCTAGCCAGACCAGATGTTATGGCCTCAGATGCAGTCATTACAGGTATTGTTTCAGTTTGTCACCGAGGTGCTTCGGTCTTATTTGATCTTGGTTCCACGTATTCCTATGTTTCATCATATTTTTCCCACTTTCTGGATATGCCCCGCGAGTCCTTAGTCACATCTGTTGATGTGTCGACTCCGGTGGGTGATACTATTGTTGACTTTGATGTGATATTAGGCATGGATTGGCTATCTCCATGTAATATTGTTTTAGATTATCACACTAAGACCGTGACCTTAGCGATGTCGAGATGTCCGAGAGTCGAGTGGAGAGGTTCTATTGATTATGTACCTAGTAGGGTGATTTCATACCTGAAGGCTCAGCGTATGGTAGAGAAAGGATGTCTGTCTTATTTGGATTTTGTGAGGGATGTCAGTGATGAGACTCCCACTATCGATTCTATTCCTGTAGTCCGTGATTTTTCGGACGTATTTCCTGTAGATCTGCCGGGCATGCGGCCCGACAGAGATATTGATTTTGGCATTGAGCTGGTGCCGGGCACTCAACCTATTTCTATTCCACAGTATCGTATGGAACTAGCATAGTTGAAGGAATTGAAAGAGCAGCTTTAGGAACTCCTAGATAAAGGGTTCACGGTGTTATTTGTGAAGAAGAAGGCTGGTTTCATGAGAATGTCTATTGACTACAGGAACTGAACAAGGTTACAGTCAAGAATAAGTATCCTTTGCCTCGCATTGATGATTTGTTTGACTAGCTTCAGGGAGCTAGGGTTTTCTCTAGGATTGATTTGAGATCCGGGTACCATCAGCTGAAGATTCGGGATTCAGATATTTCCAAGACTGCTTTCAGGACCCGTTATGGCCACTATGAGTTTTTGGTGATGTCTTTTGGGCTGACCAATGCCCAGCAGCGTTCATGCATATGATGAACAACGTATTTCAGCCATATTTGGATTCCTTTGTTATTGTGTTCATTGATGACATCCTGGTGTATTCTCGTAGCCAGGAGGAGCATGCTCAACATTTGAGGGTTGTCTTGCAGAGATTGAGGGAGGAGAAGCTTTATGCAAAATTCTCCAAGTGTGAGTTTTGGCTTGGCTTAGTAGCTTTCTTAGGACACGTGGTGTCCAGCAAGGGTATTCAGGTTGATCCGAAGAAGATAGAGGCGGTTCAGAGTTGGCCCAGACCGTCCTCAGCTACTGAGATTAGGAGCTTTCCTTGGTTTGGCGGGACAATACCGTCGCTTTGTGGAGGGGTTTTCTTCTATTGCTTCATCCTTGACCGAATTGACTCATAAGGTGCTCTGTTCAGGTGGTCAGCCAAGTGTGAGGAGAGCTTCCAGAAGCTCAAGACGGCTTTGACCTCATCTCCAGTGTTAGTATTTCCATCACCTTCAGGTTCTTATAACGTGTATTGTTGAGGAGAGCTTCCAGAAGCTCAAGACGGCTTTGACCTCAGCTCCAGTGTTAGTATTTCCATCACCTTCAGGTTCTTATAACGTGTATTGTGATTCCTCGAGGATAGGTATTGCTTGTGTTTTGATGCAGGAGGTTAGGGTGATTTCCTATACCTCGCGCCAGTTGAAGACTCATGAGAAGAATTACCCGGTACATGATCTCAAGCTAGCATCCATTTTTCACGCCTTGAAGATTTGGCGTCATTATTTGTATGAAGTTCATTGTGAGGTTTTTACTGATCATCGTAGCCTACAACACTTGTTTAAATAGAAGGATTTGAATTTGAGTCAAAGGAGATGGTTGGAGCTTCTCAATGACTATGATATCACGATTCTATACCATCCGGGGAAGGCCAATGTAGTGGCCGATGCCTTAAGTCGCAGAGCAGAGAGTTTGGGGAGTCTAGCATATCTTCTAGCAGCAGAGAGACCATTAGAACTTGATTTTCAGGCCTTAGTGGGCAAGTTGGTGAGGTTGGATCTATCGGAGGCCCGTCGGGTATTGGCTTGTGTAGCCTCCAGGTTTTCTCTTTATGACCGCATCAGAGAGCGCCAGTATGATGACCCACAATTTCTCGTTCTTCAGGATTGAGTCCGGCTAGGTGATGCCAGGGATGTAGTTATCGGAACCCAACAAAACTCACAAAATCCGACAACCCAATCAATTACGAGTCCAACCATACTAGTTTCACTCAAATCCGACTCCAATTTGATGTTCAAAACTCAAAAATTTATGTTATGAAACTTTAAGCCAAAATCCCCAATTTCTCATTAAAAATTCATCAACCAATTGCCAAAAGTGAAGATAGATTCATGAAATATGATCAAAACCGAGTAGAGAACACTTACCCTAATCCTTGTGATGAACTTTTCTCCAAAACTCGCCTCAATCCGAGTCCAAAATGTTGAAATATGAAGAAAGAACGAAAACCTCGATTTTTATAGTTTCTGCCCAGAAATTCCGCATTTGCGGACAACTCATCGCACCTGCGACCACCGCACTTGCATAACAGACCTCGCATCTGCGAAAATGGTCTAGCCCAGCAACACCCGCATCTGCAGAACATTTTCCGCTCCTACGTACCCACAGGTGCGTTACTTCCTCCGCATCCGCGATGAGCTTCAGCCCTGACAAATTGCGCACCTGCGACACATGGCTCGCACCTGCAGCCATTGTCACTGCGCAATACCACTCGTAGGTGCGGAAGACCCAGCAGCTGAAATACTAAGGAAAAATGACCTGAAATCAATCTAAAACATGCCCGAGCCCCTCGGGACCCTGCCAATCAAAGTCACATAACATAACACGGACCCACTCGAGGCGACGAATTACACCTCAATTCGAACCCAATGAACTTTGAACTTTCACATTTCCAAAATACGTGCCGAAACATATCAAATCATTCCGGAATGAACTCAAAATTTGCACACAAGTCAGAAATGACACCACGAACCTACTCCGACTTACGGATTTCCATTCCGACCCCGATATCAAAATTTCCACTGCCGGGCAAACTCACCAAAATTCCAACCTTCGCCAATTCATGCCTAATTCTACCACGGACCTCCAAATCACATTCCAGATGCGCTCCCAAGTCCAAAATCACCTAATGGAGCTAACCAAACCATCAAAATTCCGTTCCGGAGTCAAATTCTCAAAAGGTCAAACTTGGTCAAACCTTTCCAATTTGAAACTTCTAGCTGAGAATCATTCTTCTAAATCAATCCCGAATAACATGAAACCAAAACCGAAGATTCACATAAGTTATGATACATCACATGGAGCTACTCATGCCCTCAAATAACCGAGCGAAGTGCAAATGCTCAAAACGACTGATCGGGTCGTTACATCCTCCCCCACTTAAACATACGTTCGTCCTCGAACGCGCCAAGAGTTGTTCCAAAAGCCATCAAATTGTAGTGTAATCCCACCTTGCACATATCTAGGGGTGATCCCACGTCACCCTATCCCATATAGGTCTGATAACACTACATGACTGAAATTTCTTAATCCAGCCTATCCCAAGATTGGGTAACCCTCATTATGGGTTGATATTGGCTCTTAGATGAGCCATCTTTGTTACTCTAGCATAGAATACCCAAACGTTACACCATAATTCTCTTTATCCGTAGTGCATGGCTTTTGCGGACTACTAGAAAAAACTGTTAGAAAATTAAACGATCTCGAACATTCGTAAGATGCTTTAGGCGTGCTTTAATCTATTATCGTGATTGTGTACACGTTCGCGTGACACGATTATGATTCCCAAAATTAATCAAGGTACGTGTTCGCGCGACTTTGGCCAAACAATATTAACAAATAATTAAATGCTATTAATATGTACACGTACGTGTGACATGATTTTGGCACAATAAACACAACAGATATATATACACGTGATCTGTTTCAAAGATAAATCCATAAAATGCCATAATTAAAAGCGGTAAAAGGTAAACCCACATAGGTTCTAAAAAATACGTAATTAAACAATTAATTAAGCCATGTATGATCAAAGCGACCATGCTAAAACTACGGAATTCGGGAATGCCTAATACCTTCTCCCGGGTTAATAAAATTTCTTACTTGGTATTCTGTGTTTCGTGGACTTTAAAACAGAGTCAATTTTTTCGATTTGGGATTTTAAAAATAAACCGGTAACTTGGAACACCATAATAAATATTCCAAGTGGCGACTCTAATTAAATAAATAATCTCATTTTGAATAACATCACTTTAATTGAAAAAATTCCCTATTCTTTAGAAAAAGGAGGTGTGACAATGTTTACCAAATACTATTCATATGTCTTAAATGGTAATTCAGTTGAATTTTAACCTTTGTCTTGTGCATTTTTACAAACTTAAACGTGATTATACAGAAGTCACAAATTTTAAGAAACAAAAAGAACGCCGCCTGAGCCTTGAAAGATGGCAGCTCTTTGTATGCAATTCAAAGAGTTCCAGTTCCCCTTCTATTTGTGATATTAAGTGCCTAATTAACCATAGCCTTACTAAGCAATGCAGAAAAAACACTTCGACATTATTTCTATTTGACTTTTAATAATATTATTATTTGACATATAATGATATCTCGAACACTAGTAAAACTTGAATACACATCAAACAAACACTGCAAAACACCATCAAATCTGACAAGTATTAATCAAATTTTGAATATTCACTTAAAATCGATATATAAGAAAATTAAACAACTCCGAAACGATACAGAGTTAGCATCCGTAAGAAAAGAATAAACACTAGAGACGCTTGATCATAATCTTCGGCAAATTACTATCACTTCTCAGTAGCTAAACCTTTTTTCGACTTGGCTTTTTCGATCTCTTCACGTAATTCCTTTTCCCATGTCTATTTTTTCTTATTAATTTGTTGTTTATCAAATTCTTCACCCACCAGCAATGAAATTTTTTTTTCTGTTTCCGGCTCCAAAGTCCTTTTTATGTTTTTCTCTTTGGCCTTATAATATTAATGTCACGACCACAAAACTATTTCGGCCGTGATGACGCCTATCGCGATACTAAATAAGCCAAATCAACATTCAAAACATAAAGAATATTTCATTTATATCATTTCTAAACTGATACCTCATAAAAATTTCATTTAAGCATTTTTAAAACAGACAATGATGTACCAAATAATAAATACAACCTAAAATCCCGGAGTCACTAGTCATGAGCATCTAAGGGTAATACAGGTCTGGAAAGAAAATAAACACTACTGTTGATACCCGGTTTTTTCCTATATTATTTTCAAAATGCATATATCTTTTCAAAACAATGCATGAGCATAAATGAATTTTTTTCCATAATTTTACTTTTTTAAAGGTTTTTTAATTAATTTATCCCAGTATTTTTTATTATATAGACAATTACTAATTGCATAACCATTGGTTTCATGACAAATTTATTGCTTAATTTTATCATTTATGTTTATGCTAAGCTTTAATTATTTTACGAATAGCCGTACTTATATTTTTGGGTTATAATTGCAATAACTTTGTAGTAATAGCCCACGAGTGTATAATTACCTTATATAAAAAGAAATTGAGCTTTTGTATTTTTATAATATTAAGTAATTATTTGAAATCAATTTTATGCATAAAAATAATTTTTTATCATTTATTAACTATTTTTTACAAATTATTTTGTCAATTAAGTGGGTATTAATAAATAGCCTTTTATTTTTGGACCTAACCCCCTCAAACATTAGCCCAAACCCTTTTAAAAGATATCCCAAACCCCTTAGGCCCAAACCTATACACCCGACCCAATCACCCGTTTAATAATGCACGTTGATCATTTTGATCAACGGTCCACAATTAAACCTACCATAATTAATCCCCTAACACCCTAACCCCATTCATTTCACTTAACCCGGCCGCCCTTGAATCCTCCTCCTTTCCATTCTCTCTCAATCACCCCCTAAAAACCTAGTTGTCGTCACCTGCAAAACTCCCCGTCTATGGGGTTTCTATGGATTTTCCACCCCTTGCCGGCCTGTTACATCTTCTAGTTGTTCGACTTCACTGATTTATGACAGAATCTCGAAGAGATTCAACCTGGTTCTGTTCAAAACCTGTCTCACAGGCCTATCTATGGCCATTCTCGTTGTGAGTATTGTTTCTTGTCTAATTTGGTTCAAATATATGATTTTCGACCGATTTTCTTTTACTTCTACTATTTCTGAAAACCCCTAGTTTCATTAGTCTTTAAATCGGTTTAGATCTTCGTAGATCTGAGATGATTCGAGTAATATTGGGTGTTTTCTTTTAAAAATCTATTGTTCTAGTTAATTGCTTCGATTTTATTCACTAATTAGGGTTCGTCCCAAACTTTCTTCAAAGGTTTTCCTAACTTCTAAGTGATTAAACTAAATGTTCTTCATTATCTTGACTGATTCTCCTGTATATTCTTCAACCCTAGATTTTTCTGTTTGTCATATTAATTTCTTCAATTTTTGTTTCGTTATTATGTTGATTTATGTGAATCAGTCTTATTAACTAATTCTATTCAGAGATTCGAATGTTTTTCCCCGTTAAAATCAGTATTCTTTGGGGATTTTTACTTAGCTGATTTCTATTTAGGGATTCTAATAATTCTTTCCTATAAAATCAGTATTCTTTGAGATTTTTTTACTGATTCGAATGACTGTCTTGTTAAAATTAGTATTTGCTGAGATTTTCACTTGTTCCCTTATTTGTGACCTTAATTGATTATGCTTGCCTTAATTAATTATCAATATGGTTTGGGATTTTACCGACTCCTTATATGGTATGATTTATTACCTCAATTGAGTCATAGTTCTGACCGTTAACTGACTCTCCCCTATTAAATGGGTCCTTTCCGAATTTCTCAATTGGAATTGATTCCCTAATTGGTTGATTTATCTTAATTGATTAAACTGTTATTCTCTTTACCTTATTTGTTTTGCTCCCTAAGTGCTATATATACACTCTCATTCTGCTTCTTAAAGACACGGACAATAGTTCAAACACACACCCACATACTTTCTCTCATCTCTCTTTTTGCTACTTGTATTCATTGCTTGTTTAGCCGGTTGAATGCCAAGGCTAGACTGTCAAATTCTTCCTACTTCACCTTCTGACTTTGCTTCCTTAACTGGTATGTTCCTGCTTCTAATTCCATTCATTCTACTATGAAGTTTAAGTCTATATGATTCTCTAGGGGCTCTATTCATGTTAATATCCATGTCTTATCTGTATTAGACTAACCGCTTATGTACCTAATGTTATATTCTTTCTTGTTTACTATTTGATCGGTATGTTTAAGTTCACCCTTTCTTGTTTATTGCTTTAATCAGCATGTTTACTTTAGTTTAAGTACTCCCATCTTTCCTGTTTACTTCCTTCAACCAGCATGCTTACTTTTGTGTGTCAGACTCCTATCTAATTGACTTCAATTGGCATGACTAATTTTGTGTAGTTAGACTCCTTCCTTCAGCATGACCATTCCTACACTTAGTTTCTGTGTTTTACTGAATATTGCTGTTAGTTAACATGACTAATTTAGCATTAAGCCTGGTTGTTAAGACCTATGATGTTCCTGCCTAGACTCTAGGTCAGTATGTAATTGTGAATTTGGTTGTTGTAGAAACCCTTGCCTATTCCATATATCTGTTACTCAGTATGCTCTCACTCTTATCATGTTCTTGTGTGTTTCTGATTCCTATGTCCCCGACCCCTGCTCCTTTTTTTTGTAACTGTTTGTACACCTAGAACTAGTTAACAAACTGAAGTTGAATCTGGGAAATGTGATGCTTTTGTGACCATGTTGTTGTTTGCTGAACCTTCTTTTCCTTCAAAAGATTTTTCAACATGTCTTTTTTTTACTCTTAATATGCTTTTTTTTCCAAAATGTGTCCATTCTTAAAGTATTTTTTACTCCTAAATGTTTTACTCCTCTACTGTTGTCCAAAAGCTATTCCAACTATGTCAAGCAATCTCACTCCTGCTCTTCGATTACTTAAGTTCTGCCCCTCCAGTGTGTATACTGCCTAGGAATCAATCCATGAGATTCCTGCGAACTTTGGCACACTGAGGCTGGCCTTTTTAACACTGCACATAATCACTTCCCTACTCAAAGGATCTTGGTGTGAGAATTTCCCGGGATCCCTGAGGTCCTTAGGGAACTTTGACACACCAGGACACCCTATTGGCTATGAGACTTTGGCATCCTAGACTATTTTGAAGGCCTGGTATTTCCAGGTTCACTTTAGGCCTATCTCAGGCTCTCTATAGCATAACTTATATTTATTATGTAATTCATTTATTTATGGTCTGTAATAATACCTTTGTACACAGATATTTGCGAAATTAGTAAAGGGGAGGGATTCGTATATGGATTTTTCTAGGGAGACCGGGTAGAAATCATGCTTTAGGTTTATATTGTGTTTGCTTGCATTAGAAATTCTACTTTTAGGTCTATGTGGTGTTCACTTGCATTAGAAATCATGCTTTAGGCTCATATTATGTTATTCGCATTAGCAATCATGCTTAGGTTTATATCATGTTTACCATGCTTTTAGATCACCTGGAATACTAGGCAATGTTATAGGCTCATTACTTTATTTGTTACGGAATTCCACTTCTGCATAATCATGATGTCATGACCCAAACCGATGGGCCGCGACGGGCACCCGAGTACCAACATAACATATCTTTTCATGTCATACTATTATAGATAACTGGGCCGGAGAGGCTGCCGTGAAATAGGTAGAATACAACAGGTAATGCCAACTTATACATAAGACCTATGGCCTCTAGGACCAAAATAACCACTTGAACACTGAACATAGGCCGGCAAGGCCATATAATCATTTACGTACATGACATCTATCTATAAGCCTCTAAGAATACATAATTTTCATAATGGTTGGGACAAAGTCCCGCCATACCAAACAATACACATCTAACTCATACTAACCAAACAAGCAACTGCGAAGCAAATGGACACCAATATCTTCCGTTGAGCTGATGTAACAACCCGATTATTCGTTTAAAGAATTAGCACCATGATCCCCTATTAACCGCTTCTCCCATGTCTATTTATGTTATTGGAACTTGTCGGAGCGTTGAGTGATGAAATCCGGGGTGATTTTGGATACATAGTCCATAAATGTGGAATTTAGCTTTAGAAATCTGACCGTAGCTAGAGCGGTGTGAAGATGGATCCGGAATGGAATTCCGCCGACTCTGTAAGCTCTGTTGGGTGATTCTGGGTTTAGGAGCGTGTTCGGGATGTGTTTTCGAGGTCGGTTATGGATTTAGGCTTGAATTGGCGAAAGTTAGAATTTTGGCGATTTCGGCCGATAGTTGAAATTTTGATATCGGACTCGGAATGGAATTCCTAAAGTGAAAGTAGGTCCGTAATGTCATTTGTGACCTGTGTGTAAAATTTGAGGTCATTCGGATGAGTTTTGACGTGTTTCGACATCGGATGTGGATTCTAGAAATTTCATAAGTTCTTAGGCTTGAATCTATGCATAATTGATGATTTTGATGTTATGAGATGTGTTTTTAAGGATCGGCCAAGTTTAAACAAGGTATTAGGGTCAGTTGGTAGTTTTGGTTGAGGTCCGGGGGGCCTCGGGGTTGTTTGGGATGCCCAACGGGTGAGTTTGAGACTTTGAGAGCAGCTAAACCATTCTGGTTCTGGTGTCTTGCACCTGCGACGGTATTTTCGCAGGTGCGGACACGTAGGTGTGAAGGGGGTGCACGCAGGTGCGGACACAACTTAGTCTGGCCTGACTCGTAGGCGCGTAAGAGTATCCGTAGGTGCGGAGTCGCACCTGCGACTCACCCACCGCAGGTGCGACCCCAGGTCGCTTAATGAGTTTTCACACATGCGATATTGTTTCCGCAGGTGCGATCCCAGTGTCGCAGGTGCGAAACATCTAGGCTGGTTATACCAAAAATCCAAGGGTTTGATATTCATAATTCCAAAATTAATTGTGAGCTCGGAACTTGGCGATTTTCAGTGGGATTTGAAGAGGAGAATCATAGGTAACGTTTTCTAACCTTAATGCATTTGTATATCAATAATCTGTATCAATTTCCTCAATCTAATCAATGAAATTGGATGAAAAACCATGAAATTGGGATGAAATTTCCCCAAGTAGAAATCTGAGGATTTAGGGAGATTTAGACGTCGGATTTTGTTGATTCTTGTTTGAGTGGGTTCATGAGCGAATGGTTATTTGGGAAATATAAATTTTACCCGATTCCAAGTCATGGGCCTGGGGCATTTTTTGGGCAAATTTCCTAATTTCGCGTATTAACTTAAAAATAATTAGCTATTTTGTTCCCTTGAAGTGATATTTACACCATGCAATCGATTTGAATAGATTTGGGCCACCCGGAGTCAGATACTCATGGCAAGAGCGTGGAATTAAGTTGATTAGTGCAATCAAGGTAAGTGGCTTGACTAATTTTGTGTTGGGGACTTCCCCTTAGGTATTTTTATACTGATTTTGTTACGTGGACGCCGGGTACGTGAGGTGACGAGGGCGTACACGGGTCATTGTTCCTAAAATCCTATTTTTACTTCCATAGAATCACTCATTTTCATCCATATATTACTGTTTCCTGTCTTAAATGAGTAGTTAGCTTAAGAGTAAGCATTCCAACCTGTCCTTACTTGATTTCCTCTTATTTGCTAGTAGTTGCACCATGCTTAGGTAGCTTTACTCTATTCTTGCCTGTTGTTTTCCTGGACTGTTTAATTAAACCCTATCCGACATACTTCTGATTTGCATATTTAAATTGGGACTACGGACCGAGATTCGGGAGCTTTCCCCTTGTACTGCATTTCATATTTAAATTGGGACTACGGACCGAGATCCGGGAGCTTTTCCCTTGTACTGAAATGCATATTTAAATTGGGACTATGGACGGAGATCTGGGAGATTTCCCCCTGTACTGCATAGCATATTTAAATTGGGACTACTGACTGAGATCCATGAGCTTTCCCCGTGTACTGCATTGCACATTTACTGTTGAGATATATGATGTGCTGAGCCGAGGGCTCTCTTTCTGTTATTAATTCTTCCATTTTCCATTAATCCTGTTTATCATTCCTTATCTATATTTCACTGTTTAAATTGTATATTGACTTGTTTTAAAAACTTATTAGGGCCTCAACCTGACCTCGTCACTACTTGACTGGGGTTAGGCTTGGCACTTACGGAGTACCGAATGTGGAGTACTCACGCCCTTTCCTGCGCATGTTTTCCCCATGTGTAGATCCAGGTACCAACACCCAGTATCGTGGCTAGGAGTCGTTCTAGCAGCTGCCAGGAGACCGCGAGGTAATTCTGCCACGTCCGCAGAATCCCACGAGCCCCCTTCTACTCTAGTATAGGCATAGAAGACTTATGTATTTTTCCAATGTTTCATTGTATAGAGCTACATTTAGTACAGAGCTTGTGACTATAGTGACATTCTAGGTTTTGGGAAGTGGAAGTGTATATGCTGAGCAGCTATGTTATATCTACTTGAGTTCTTTTCTATCTTATTTTATTGATTCTATCATTTTTCGCAAATTTTAGGCTTACATAGTCGTAGAGACTAGGTGCCGTCACGACACCTTTCGGAGGGCAAAATGGGTCGTGAAAGTTGATAGCCTACTTGGAGGGCTCTCGACCTGTCTATCGGGACCTGCGGGCATGAAATGTAGTGTCCTTGGGCAAAAAAGGATGTTAGTATGAATAATGTACTGAGTATGTAAGGCATATAAATAAGTGCATAACAGACATGGAGGAAATAGAGAGTAAATGACTCCACCTGTAAGTCTGAATAACTTTATAAATCATGAAATAATTATAGTATCATGCATATGCGTATGAATGTCATGTCGTGCATAGGTACATGTCTCATAACATCATCAGCCTCTGAGGGCATCCCATCATATCATCTTGGCCACTGTGGGCAAAATCATCAACATATACCAGTTGATCAGGTGGTGGTGCGTATATAACGCCATAAACTTTCCCATATTCTATATACATATATATACATACGTATATACGCGTATATAACACCGTCTGAGTCATGGGTCAATCTACATGTATAAATGCATGAAATGCTTAAGAAATACGTTAATAGAATTTTTTTTTAGAATTCCATAAAAATCAATATGCCTTTCGGATAAACATTATCAAATACGTATTTTCTAGGACCCATGAACAGAACATAATAATAATTCACATGGGGAATCAAGAATATAGACACCCCTAGTATTTCTATTAATAGAGTAATTTATGAAAGTTGTGCATTTTCTCGTTTCATTCGTGTTGTATAGATCATGCCAAAAAGAAAGAAGGGGTAGCCTTAACATGAGCCGATTCTTTTAACAATCCCTCTAGCACACGTCAATGACGACAACACGTAACGACAAGATCGGAGTAGGAAAAAAATCTGTCTTCATATGATCAAAATATTTCCAAAGTTTAGTGAGCAAACCAGAATGTTTACAACTGGATAGAAGAGCTATAAATACATACACATCACCTATAAAATCATTTCGTATACACAAGGAGTTTATCTCTTTCCTGATATGTAACAAAGAGAGACCTTCACATGCTTGAATTAAGCTTACCTTGCTCAATTTTTAATCCATCTCTCTTAATGAATTTGGTCACAATGTTATTTAACTTCTCTTGCTGAAGCCGTGACTTTGAAAAATGAAGTGACTTCATTTTGTTGTGAGCTCTAGAGTCTTGTCAACATAATCCTTAATTAAGAGTCTATCAATAGACATGGCGTAAGAATGAGAGGTAAGGTGTCATGTCTTAAATTTGCTTGCCACCACCTCCTTACTAACTTAATGAAATGGCAATTTGTTGCCAGGTTTGTGACATCCCACGTGGATGTTTGTCCCCCTAATATTTATCCAAACCATTCTTAGGTAATTGTCCAAAAGCTTAAGTTAATCTCCCACTTAAAAATCCATAATTACCCAATTATCCACATAATTAAAAATTATCTCAAATTACTTAAAATATTACTCACTTTTAATACACCGTATACACCTCACTATCATGGTCATGTGGTACCTTGTATGGTACTAGTCCATAAATATAAGGTATTATAGCTCGGACCATATTTTATCCCAAATTGTCAAACTTTGATAAAACTCATTTCCTTCGATTCACTTACCTTCTCACCTTCACAACTTTACTTATCACTTGTTTGAAATAGCATGATGCTTATAATCCCAAATAAATCTCATTCCCAAACTTACGTCGATTAAGTTATGAGAAAACTTTAATGTACGAGAATGTGGAATGTAATATCTCATTTCCGGACTTTCATCAATTTAATTATGACGTACTTTCATGTACAAAAACGTGGGGTGTAACATCATTCCCCCCTTTGGAACATTCGCCCTCGATTGTTGACTGATGCTCTTATCATTTTCATAACTTATAGCTCTTGTGAATACCTTAATACTCCTCTTGCCATCTAGGAAATTGTTATGTGAATGAATCCTAAAGGCCAGGGCATTCCATCCTTTAAGCCTCTTTCTCAAACCACGACTTGCAGTCGGAATCCTTCTAATCTCGTAACATTTGCTACCTTCTATCATGCAGCCTTTACGACTCTAAATTTTTGTGTGCGCCTATGCGACTCTTCTCTTCTCTTTCGTCCAGTTTATAGCCAATCGCTAGGCTTCACTTGTGAACATATACAAAATTATGTCAATATGTCCCTCTGGCGTCATTAGCTTTACTATGTCTACGTAGGCCATATATACCATAATTCTTATTTTGATTTATTGTTACTAAGGTCTGCCACCGAACTCTAGGTTACTCTCGTTGCTTATCCTATATGCATAAAGCTATGTCCTTTAACGCCTCTTCATTACTGTCCATCTTAAGACTGATGGCCCAATCTCATCTCATACCTTGCAACTTTTACCCATCCACCGTTGATTCACCTCAATGTTGATCTACATTCATCCATTGATAACGTCAAATTTCTTACGTAATACATTGCCACTTATGCTTATGTTTCATCAAGGAAAATTTGGAGTAATTTCCAATGTGATTCACCTCACGTGGGTATTTTAGTCATGTACAATTCATGAAATCCTCTTCTAATCATTACTCAACCGATGGCCCAAACGTCATCCTTTATCTATCACAATTACACCCTCATTGTACTATCAGGGCATCATTTCATCTCTTCTAAATGCCATTAGTCTTAGACTCCTTTGAGTTCCTTCAGGCTATAAGCTTTCTAAAACTTAGAGATACCATCAGCTCTCTTATTTTCATGGGCTTAATCCTGAGGACATATCCATTCTCATCAACTTCTCACTCACCGTTTCTTATCCTTAATCCTGTCTTCCTAAGACCTTGTCTCTTTACCATACTTTAGTTTGTGACCTACACATATTCATTTATACTACTCGAAACCTTTCTTCAACTAGCCTGCACCATAGATTTCCTTATGTTATTCTGGAACATCAAGCGAGAAATCACATCGTCTCAAACTCTTCTTTTACTCTATTAACTAAACATCTCGATACCTAGAAACTATAGGTTGGAAAATATGCCACTGACGATGCCATTATCATTCCTGGATACTGAATCCCAGTGCTTTGGACCATTCACTACCTTCTGCACTTAAGTCTCGTACGTTTTTTTTCCTTCACCTTTACCTTACTTACCTTAAAATATCACCTCACATTCTTCTATCTCTTTCATGACTTCCCTTCCACATAGGTATAAATCATATCCATCTTGCAATTTTCTCAATCACAATTTCTATAATTTTCTGGGTACAATAATCAGACTCTTGATTTACTTGGTTGATGTAACTCTTTAGTTTCCTCTTCCTTCTGATCAGCCTTTATGGATACTTAAGCTATCTTCCGATCTGCGGCTCCTCGTATTATTTATTACTTTAGCCTTTCATGGGCTCTATGGAATATCTATGTTACGATCTTCTAACAATTCAATCCTTTGTCTTTGAGCTGGACTAAACTCTTTCTTTTACTTATACCGGAGTCCTCTACGACTGTATGAATGTCAGCATATATGATGCATGGATAATATTTTGAAATCGTAAGTGCACTCATGACGTAACTAACTCTAAATCATAGATTGAATAATTTCCTTTTGTTCCTTCTCAGCCTTGTTTAAACATAGGCAATTTTTTTCCTGGTCTTTCTACCCCCTTGTTGCGTGCATACTTAACTTATCTTAGTGCCCATATATTTTTGAATTCCATACCACTCATATGATCGTGAATGTCACTTCTGATTTTTACTTCTTGTCCGTTAGCTACGGTAGGTGCCACTTTCTTATTGAGTGTATACAATTTTTTTGTGAGACTGTTTTTACATGACCATTTCTCTTTCATGTTACCATGTTTAGGCTGAAGATTTCTTCCTTATTTCCTCAGCTAGACTTTAATTGTAGTTCTTAGGGAGGACCCTCTGATTTTTGCAAGCCTGTGAGCTTATTACACCGTTTACCCAACGATTTTCTTTTGTCCTTCCTCGCCTATAATTATTTGTAGTTACTTAACTCCACGCCCTTGTGCCTGTAGGGTTGCTTCAGAACTGATATTTTGACTATTTTCCCAGTGGCATTCTCTTTTATTTCTATAATACTTGTATTGTACTTTTAACTACCCCAACTCCTATCTGAATATGACCAAGGATCAACTGAATTCTCCATGTTGGTGTTCACTATGTTTATCTTGCATGATCTGTGGATTTGTTTGTATCCTCTTGTCTAGCCATAACTAGTCTCTTCCTGAATCAATTACTAACTATTCTTCAGCCCATTCTCATCTCCATATTCCGCGTAATCTTTCTTGGGTTATTTCCTTGTCATAACTTACCTCACATACTGGCTCCTTATCTATTAATAACATCCCATGCAGGAACCATAACCCCCTTTTTTTGACGTCGTGCTTACATAATGTTCTGGAACCATAGCATCTGTAACATTTGGATAAGTACAATCTCATCCCTTTATCATTTTTATTGCGTTATCCCTTTACCATTCCATAATTACTAGAACCACTTAATTCTGAATTAATGTCGCATCACTCCATATTCCCCCCTTTAGGGGAGTACTAAGGTTTAGTGCTACGATGATCTACGTATAGATGTTTTTTTTACCTCTTTATCTTTTGTGTCTCTCCACATCATCGATGATCCTTCGGAATTCTCAACTAATGCAAACCATCCATCCATCATTTTGGGTTACTCTAACCCCAGCCGGATCCTGATATCCTGTCCTTCTCTTAAACCATATCCGTTAGCTCCCATAAGGCATGACTAAGATTAACATAGGTAATTGTACATACCTATGTTACTGTTGAATGTAACTCAAAAAGTTTATATCTCCTTTCCTGAATGGTAAATAATGATAATCTTTATTAAATGGGTACCTCGTACCCTTCTTCACCTTCCTTCTTTTACTTGCTGAAACTTGTGTCTAACTTCCGATTCTGTGATTCCTTTTTACCGTAAGAGTGGATAAGTATTCTTTCCTAAAAGTTCCTTATAAATAACCGTACACCTTTTAGTACATGCATGATCTGCTGAAGACCTCTCATTTACTCATCATAAGCAAGTTGCGAAATAAAGTTCCTCTAACTCAACATGTCCATAGCTATATCTCTTATCGATCGTCTTTCTGAATGTAGGCGTCGTCTTACTACGAATAGAAATTCATGATTTGAATTCTTATAAGTGAGCTCTACCACACGATCTAGAGTAAGAAGAAAGAGTGACAGTCCTAAATGCCCGGTAGCCTCCTGCTTATAAGTGTGGTGCACGACACACCCATAAACAAGACTCTACTAGACACGGCTTTTAGACTCCCTAGGAAAGAACTGCTCTGATACCACTTTTGTCACGACCGAAACCGATGGGCCACGATGGGCACCCGGTACCTTACTCAACCAAGTACCAACATGACGTATCTTTTCATGTCATACTATCATAGATAACTGGGCCAGAGAGGCTGCCGTGAAATAGGTAAAATACAACAAGTAATGCCAACTTATACATAAGACATAATTTTCATAAAGGTCGGGACAGAGTCCCACCATACAAAACAATACACATCTAACTCATACTAACCAAACAAGCAACTCCGGAGCAAATGGATCGCACCAATATCTTCCGCTGAGCTGATAGCCTACTTGGAGGGCTCTCGACCTCTCTATCGGGTCATGCGGGCATGAAACGCAACGTCCTCGGGAAAAAAGGGACGTCAATACGAATAATGTATTCAGTATGTAAGGCATATAAATAAATGCATAACAGACATGGAGGAAATATAGAGTAAATGACTCCACCTATAAGTCTGAATAACTTTATAAATCATGAAATAATTATAGTATCATGCATATGCGTATGAATGTCATGTCGTGCATAGGCACATGTCTCATAACATCATTAGCCTCTGAGGGCATCCCACCATATCATCTTGGCCACTATGGGCAAAATCATCAACGTATACTAGCTGATCAGGTGGTGGTGCTTATATAACGCCATAACCTTTCCCATATTCCATATACGTATATATATACATACATATATACGCGTATATAACGCCGTCTGAGTCATGGGTCAATGTACATGTATAAATGCATGAAATGCATAAGAAATACGTTAATAGAATTTTTTCAGAATGCCATAAAAATCAATATGCCTTTCGGATAAACATTATCAAATACGTATTTTTCTAGGGCCCATGAACAGAAGATAATAATAATTCACATGGGGAATCAAGAATATAGACACCCCTAGTATTTCTATGAATAGAGTAATTTATGGAAGTTGTGCATTTGCTCGTTTCATTCGTGTTGTATAGATCATGCCAAAAAGAAAGAAGGGATAGCCTTCACATACCTGAGCTGATTCTCTTAACAATCCCTCTAGCACACGTCAATGGCGACAACACGTAACAGCAAGATCGGAGTAGGAAACAAATCCGTCTTCATATGATTAAAATATTTCCAAACTTTATCGAGCAAACCAGAATATTTACAACTGGATAGAAGAGCTATAAATACATACACATCACCTATAAAATCATTTCGTATACACAAGCAGTGTATCTCTTTCCCGATATGTAACAAAGAGAGACCTGCACATGATTGAAGTAAGCTTACCTTTCTCAATTTGTAATCCATATCTCTTAATGAATTTGATCACAATGTTATTGTCACGCCCCAAAACCGAGGGTCGAGACCGGTGCCTAACCAGGTGAACCCGGTCAAGCGGACCTGGATTGCTTTTCCTACCCAACGCGTTCCCCCGTAGATACAATGCACCATATTCCATATCAAATAGCAACTTGTGATTTAAGTGTGGATTTTACAAACTTAAGTTCATTTCTCTTTTAGCATTTCAACAGTTGATTCCCAAAAACATACACAATAAATACATAACATTCCAATACGGACCACGATTCCGAATGTGTACAGTTACTACCCAAAATACATATATACACCCACATCATGTCTACGAAGCCTCTACGAATACTAGGAGTTTATACAATACTTGCCGGCAACAAGGCCCCGGCTATACCTTACAATACATAACACACTCAAAGAGATGGCATGAAATACACACGGCCCCGGGAGGAAGTGGGGCTCACCAGTACTGCTGAAAGATGAGGAGGAGGCACCACTAACGGCGAGCTGAGCTACCTGCTATGTACCCACCTAAATCCATATAAAAGATGTAGCACCCCCAGAAAAAGGGACGTTAGTACCATTGAATAGCACTAGTATGTATAAAAAACTTTACTCTATGTAAAACGAAACAATACGCATATATGGGGCAGTTAAAGAAACCCAAACAAATATTGAACAGAGATACAGAGAATCACAAATTAGGTTTCCACAGTTTCTTATTTCAATTGCTTCCCCTATTGCGGCACGCAACCCGATCCCACCTCACAATCACATTACACCCTTATTACTTCTGTTGCAGCGTGGAACCCGGTCCTACCTTACAATCAAATCACACCCTTATTACTTCTGTTGCAGCGTGTAACCCAATCCCACCTTACCATCACATCACACCCTTATTACTTCTGTTGCGGTGTGCAGCCCGATCCCACCTTACAATCACATCACACCCTTATTACTTCTGTTGCGGTGTGCAACCCGATCCCACCTTATATTTCTGTTGCAGCGTGCAACCCGATCCCACCTTACAATCACATCACACCCTTATTACTTATGTTGCGGCGTGCAACCCGATCCCACCTTACAATTCATAGCAAACAATAATAGCCCACGATTTAATCACAGGGCTTCATATCATCAAGAGTACAACTTCATAACACCCANAATAGTCTTTATCATCCATTAATTCAACCACAAAGATGCTCATCAACAAGAATATAAATTCATTACAACCAACAATCCATGTGAAGTTAAGCCACAATAAACCTTGCCAACAATGAGTCATATACGATATTTCCATGGTCATTTAGTTCAATTAGATCAATTCACAACTCCCTTTCATCACTTGTTACACAACCCTTATCACATATATACATTTACACATTTTAGGTTTGTTACCATTCTTTCATACCAACATACTCAAGCATTTAACGAACCTTGCACCTGATAGAGTAATCACTTAGAAATCACCTTTCACAATTTCAATTATCACGATAGTCAACTAAGAAAATCAGAGAATGAAATCTCACACCTCAACACAACCGGACAATCAATTCACATATACTCAGCAAGAAACTTATACCGAATGTTTGGACACCAACAAGGTGACTCTACGAAGATTAAAGTTAGCCATACGTACCTCGAGTTGTCCCCTTTTAATTTCTATCACAATTCACCGGACCGTCTAGCACCATCAATCTATTTCACAATGTTACATATTTCACTCAGAATTAGGAATCTTGTACTCAATTGAGCATTTTATCAAATACTATGTGACCCCTTAAACTACTAACCCCCTTTTGAGAATAATTACCCAAACTTGTTTTTCCCTTTACTAGATTACGGAGTTTAACTCACATGCATGCAAGATTCCAACTTCTTATTTTCAAGAACCAACCTATGTGTGTTTTATTCTTACCCAAAATCTGAGAAATTGGGGAAATAGTGTGAAGACTTACCTCTTTGAGTGAAGAAGATGACAATAACTCGATAATTTCCGGGCTTGAGTGATTTTGGAAAATCAAATTGGATGATGTTGAAACTTTCTCTCTCAAGAACTCTCTTTTGCTATCTCTATATTTGGTCAGAAATTCGTTAAAAATGAAGGGAAGGGGTGTTTTATAAAATAGGGGGTCGGGTTTTAAATTTAGAAAATAGGAGCCCCGACTCAGAAATGCGGTCAGGAATGCGATGCGGTATGCATTCCTGTCACATAGTTGACCTTCAAATGGGCCAAAATAGGAACCACGCTGCCCAGGTATGCGACCACTATGCGGTCCGCATACCTATTATGCGATCGCATAGTGCGTCGCATAACCTCCCTCGCAAAAACCATGGGGCAAGAATGCGACAACTATGCGGTTCGCGTACCCAAAATGCGATCACATTCTGGGCCGCATAGTTGTCCTCAATTTGGACAGTAGCCTGTCCCTGTATGCGACCACTATGCGGCCTGCATATCTGTTATGCAATCGCATAGTGCGTCGCATAACGCGCAATTTCTGAAAAATTTAATCTTTCAAGTTCTGGGATACTTTTTACTCAAAATATGACCGTTTTAAGAATTTCTACAGTTCTAACAGCATAGGGACCTATTCGGGCATTATTCTAGACATAGAAATTTTATGGGTCTTTACATCCTCCCCCACTTAAAATCATTCCTCCTCGAATGAGGATCGGGAAATCATTTGGTTTTGAAAACAAAATATGCCAACCCCTAATTTTTTACTAACTTGGATATTTTCTAAAAATTTCACCAGAGTTTCCTCTATAACTAGGCCTATCTACCTATCAGAGAGCCCCCGAAACACATGTTCTTAACCAATTCCACACATAACTACTTATTTCATGGCCTTGCACATAATTTGGTCACCTCAACAAGTCCCATATAATTCAATTACTTCAACATGCCATATACACTTCAATTAATCCTTACCAATCTACACTTCAATTAATCATTTAACCATCACATGAGTTTCACATAATTTCATTTACTCCAAGGGGTTGCACATTACTCAAATAGTCACAACATACACAATTATGGCACAACTTGAGAAGTTACAATAGTAGAGCAACTAGGGGAAAATTGGGTGCTTTTGGACAAAACTGAACATAACATATAATTGCTTAGAGATGACAGTTCGCACGATCACTACTAGATTTATTCAAACAAACGGGGATATTTTTCTTTCATTTTATTTTCTGCTTCCCACGTGGCTTCCTCAACTTGCTGACTTCGCCACAACACTTAAACTGAAGACATTTCTTTGTTCCTCAATCTGCGGACCTGTCTATCAAGAATAGCAATCGGAACCTCTTCGTACGATAATTCTTCATTAACCTCAATAGTCTCAACTGGCACGATGGTTGATGGATCTCCAACCACTTTCTTCAACATAGACACATGGAACATCGGGTGCACTAATGACATTTCAGGGGGCAATTCCAGCTGATAGGCCACCTGCCCTATCCTTTGAGCGATCTGATACGACCCGACATACCTAGGGCTCAATTTTCCTTTCTTCCCAAACCGCATTACTCCTTTCATGGGAGACACCTTCAAGAATGCCCAATCATCCATTTGGAATTCCAATTCTCTATGACGAACGTCCACATAGGATTTCTGACGACTCTGAGTAGTCTTCATCCTTTCCTGAATGACTTTAACTTTTTCCATAGCTTGGTGCACAAGGTCTGGTCCTAACAATTCTGCCTCACCAACCTCAAACCATCCGATCGGAGACCTACACCTCCTTCCGTACAATGCCTCAAATGGGGCCATCTGAATACTAGCATGGAAACTGTTATTATCAGAAAATTCTATAAGCGGCAAGTGATCATCCCAGCTACCTTTGAAATCTAATACACAAGCCCGTAACATGTCTTCAAGAGTCTGAATGGTCCGATCTGCCTGCCCATTAGTTTGTGGATGGAATTTTGTGTTGAGATTTACTTGTGTACCCAAACTTTGCTGAAATTTCTTCCAAAAGTTAGTTGTGAACTGGGACCCTCGATCCGAGATAATAGATACTGGAGTGCCATGGAGCCTGACTATTTCTTTAATATACAACTGAGCGTATTGTTCTGCAGTATCGGTGGACTTGACTGGTAATAAGTGAGCTGATTTCGTGAGTCGATCCACTATCACCCAAATCGAGTCGAACCTACGTGGAGCGCGAGGTAACCCCACCACGAAGTCCATATTGATCATCTCCCATTTCCACATTGGTATTTCCATAAGCTGCGTCAACCCACCGGGCCTCTGATGCTCAGCCTTCACTTGCTGACAATTTGAACACTTAGCGACAAAGTCCGCCACACCCCTCTTCATATCATTCCAACAATAAATTTCCTTGAGATTGCGATACATTTTCGTAGAACCTAGGATGTACGGAATACCTGGAACTATGAGCCTCTGCCATTACCCTTTCCCGGAGATCATCCATATCTGGAACACATAACCTCTCTTGACACCGCATCATTGCCGAGTGAGAATGCTGAAGTCTTGTGATTCAAAATTGTTTCCCTCAATTGTGCCAAAGCTGGATCCCTGAATTGTTTTCCCTTGACTTCTGCTACAAGCAAAGACTCCTCTCCATTACGAACCACGACATTCCCCTCATCTGAGGCTGAAAGACAGACTCGCAGACTGGCCAACTGATAAACTTCCCGAGCCAAAAGCCTCTGACCTGCTTCACAAAGAGCCAAGCTACCCATGGATTTCCGACTAAGAGCGTCGGCTACCACATTCGCCTTTCCTGGATGGCACAAAATATTCATATCATAATCCTTTAGCAATTCCAACCACCTCTGTTGCCTTAAGTTCAACTCCTTTTGTTTGAATAAATACTGAAGACTCTTGTGGTCTGCGAACACGTCCACATGGACCCTATAAAATAATGCCGCTAGATTTTATATGCAAACACAACCGCTGCGAGCTCCAAATCATGCATCGGATAATGCTTCTCGTGATTCTTGAGCTGTCTTCAAGCATACGCTATTACCTTCCCGCACTGCATCAACACACACCCCTAATCAACCCTTGAAGCATCACAATAAACTACAAGTCCCTATGTACCCTCTGGCAAGGCCAACACCGGCGCCGAAGTCAATCTCGACTTTAATTCCTGAAAACTCCTTTCACATGCATCGGACCACTGAAACTTAACTGCTTTCTGCGTCAGTTTAGTCAATGGGGATGCGAGATTAGAGAATCTGTCCATAAATCTTCGATAATAACCAGCCAAACCCAAGAAACTACAAATCTTTATCAGGGTCGTTGGCCTAGGCCAATCCTTCAGCGCTGCAATCTTTTGGGGATCAACCCGAATCCCCTCCCTGGAAACAACATGGCCTAAAAAGGTGACTGATTCTAGCCAAAACTCACATTTTGAAAACTTTGCATACAATTGGAGCTGATGAAGAGTCTACAGAACTGCCCTGAGGTGATTAGCATGATCCTCCTGACTCCGCGAATAAACAAGAATATCGTCAATGAAGACAATCACAAAAGAGTCGAGAAACGGTTTGAAAACCCGATTCATAAGATCCATAAAAGCTGTTGGGGCATTGGTTAGCCCAAAAGACATTACCAGAAATTCAAAGTGCCCATAACGAGTCCTGAAGGCACTCTTAGGAATATCCTACTCCCTGATTTTTAACTGGTGATACCTGAACCACAAATCAATCTTTGAGAAGAACTTAGCACCTTGCAACTGGTTGAACAATCATCTATCCGAGGCAATGGGTATTTATTCTTGATGGTGACCTTGTTGAGCTGCCGATAATCAATACACATCTGAAGCGATCCCTCCTTCTTTCTGAAAAAAAGAACCGGTGCGCCCCAAGGCGACACACTTGGCCGAATGAAACCTTTTTCTAATAGATCTTTCAATTGTCCTTTCAACTCTCTTAATTCTGCTGGCGCCATCCTGTAAGGTGGAATAGATATTGGCTGCGTATCTGGAAATACATCAATCCCGAAATCGATCTCCCTATCTGGTGGAATCCCAAGAAGCTTGCCTGAAAATACTTCAAGAAATTCATTCACAATAGGCACAGATTCGAGAGCAAGAACCTTTGAAGTGGTGTCTGCAACCCGGACCAAATGGTAGATGCACCCTTTTCTGATCATCTTTGAGAATTTAAGGTAGGAAATGAATCTACCTCTTGGCACAACATTTTTTCCCCCCCCCCCACTCGATAACTGATTCATTAGGAAACTCAAGCCTCATAATCCTGGCTCGGTAGTGGAGTTTAGCAAAGCACAAATAGAGCCAATACATCCCCATAATTATATCAAAATCTACCTTTTCTAACTCAATAAGATCGGCCGTGATATCCCGTCCACGCACCGTGACAACACACCCTATAGACTCGCACCGCCGTAATAGAATCACCAACCGAAGTCGACACAGTAAACGGCTCGTGAAGCTATTCGGGTTCTATCCCAAAACTTGAAGCAATAAATGGAGTAACATATGACAAAGAAGACCCGGGATCAATAAGAGCATAAACATCATGTGACTGAACAGTCAGAATACATGTGACAACATCTGGGGAAGCCTCCACACTCTGGTGACCACTCAAATCATAGAACCGATTGGGTCCCCCTTGACCCCGCGCTCTACCCCTAGCTGCTCTGTGCCTTGCTGGTGGTGGAGGGAGTGCTGAGGACGTAGCGGCTGATGAACTGGACGGCTAAGCAACACCCCTACCTGTGCCCTGACGGGCGCACGACAATCTCGCTGAACATGGCCCCTCACTCCGCATCTATGGCATACCGGAATATCCAAGTAACAAGTCTCAGTATGAAATCTCCCACACTTAGGACATGGGATCCTCCGCTACTGGAACCTCCCACCTGAACGACCCGACTGATGGAACCTCCTGCTATCTGAATCGGGTCCCAACGACCTCCATACTGATAATTGTGCCCTGATGGCGGCGCATTGGCTGAGGACTAAGCATATGGCTGAGATGGCCCTGATGATCCTCTCCCAAGGGCTGATCTCATACCTCCAACTTAGCTCCTAGGGTTGCCCGCTGACCGGGCCCTACTACTGCTCTCTCTCCATCCTTATCTTCAATTTGCCTGGGTGAATCCCACTATTTTCCCAGAATTCATATCCGAATGCAAGGTAGCTGTAGCAGCTGTAGCAGCTTCATTAATAACCAAGGGACCAAGGCCCTGAACAAACCGACGAACTGTAGCCTCCATAGTAGACACCATGTGAACAACATATTTGGACAAGCGCACAAACTCCATATGATACTCTCACACACTCATGTTGCCCCGCTTGAGGGCCTCAAACTCTGTAGCACGGGCTGCCATAATCTCGGTAGGCAAGAAATGATCCATAAAGGCATCCACAAACTCATCCCACTTTGCCGGAGGGCTCCCCTCCCCACGGGACCCCTCCCACATCTCAAACCACGAATACGTTGCTCCCTTTAATTGATAGGAAGCCAACTCAACCCACTCGGTCTCTGAAGCCCTCATAACTCGGAGGGTCTTGCATATCTCATCAATGAATTCTGAGGGTCAGCCTCTGGGTCGGTGCCTGTGAACTCTGTAGGGGCTAACCGTAGAAATTGGTTGACCCTGGAACCTGAAGAATCCCCTTGTTCGCTAGAGGATGTAGGGGCAGGATGTGATCTTTCGGCCTGGGAGGCCACTAACTGGGTCAACATCTGAATAGCTCCCCTGAGGTCCCCATCAGAAATATCGGGACCGGAAGCTGGGACTGAAGAAGGATCAGGAACATCAGCGGAGGGACGGTAGCACCCTCCGCTAGAGCAGGAATAAGAATATCCTAGCTTGGGATGGAAGAGTCAGGCAGATTCAGGGTCGGGGAATCATTCTCACCCGCATCATCAGATAAAGAATTCACGGCCACTCCTGGGGTGGCATTGGCTTCTAGGCCGAGTCGAGCTCTCTTATTGGGTGCCATTTACTGATAATTAGAACAATGCACGAGTTAGGGATAGACAACCTCACCTTCCACCACATCGCACGATATAGAATAGCAATAGAAGGGTACTTTCCTAAATGTCCATGCAGCCCCCTAATTAAAGATGTGGTCGACAACACACCGATAAGAAGGGCTCTACTAGACACGGCTCTAAGACATCCTAGGACACTTTTAAAACCTTGGGCTCTGATACCAAGTTTGTCACGCCCCAAAACCGAGGGTCGAGACCGGCGCCTAACCAGGTGAACCCGGTCAAGCGGACCTGGATTTCCTTTCCCACCCATCGCGTTCCCTTGTATATACAATGCACCATATTCCATATGAAATAGCAACTTGTGATTTAAGCATGGATTTTACAAACTTAAGTTCATTTCTCCTTTAGCATTTCAATAGTTGATTCCCAAAAACATACACAATACATACATAACATTCCATTACGGACTACAATTCCGAATACGTACAGTTACTACCCAAAATACATATATACCATGTTGTGGCGCGCAACCCGATCCCACCTCACAATCACATTACACCCTTATTACTTCTGTTGCGGCGTGCAACCCAATTCCACCTTACAATCACATCACACCCTTATTACTTCTGTTGCGGCATGCAACCCGATCTCACCTTACAATCACATCAGACCCTTATTACTTCTGTGTCAGCGTGCAACCCGATCCCACCTTACATTTTTGTTGCAGCGTGCAACACGATCCCACCTTACAATCACATCACACCCTTATTACTTCTGTTGCGGCATGCAACCCGATCCCACCTTACAATCACATCACACCCTTATTACTTCTGTTGCGGCATGCAACCCGATCCCACCTTACAATTCATAGCAAACAATAACATGGCACGATTTAATCACAGGGCTTCATATCATCAAGAGTACAACTTCATAACACCCAAACTATCATGTGTTCACAACAGTCTTTATCATTCATTAATTCTACCGCAAAGATGCTCATCAACAAGAATATAAATTCATTATAACCAATAATCCGTATGAAGTTAAGCCACAATAAACCTTGCCAACAATGAGTCATATACGATATTTCCATGGTCATTTAGTTCAAATAGATCAATTTACAACTCCCTTTCATCACTTGTTACACAACCTTTATCACTTAGATACATTACACATTTGAGTTTGTTACCATTCTTTCATACCACCATACTCAAGCATTTAACGAACCTTGCACCTGATAGAGTAATCACATATAAATCACCTTTCAAAATTTCAATTATCACGATAGTCGACTAAGAAAATCAGAGAATGAAATCTCACACCTCAACACAACCGGACAATCAATTCACATATACTCGGCAAGAAGCTCATATCGAATGTTTGGACACCAATAAGGTGACTCTACGAAGATTAAAGTTAGCCATACATACCTCGAGTTGTCCCTTTTTAATTTCTATCACAATTCACGGACCGTCTAGAACTGTCAATCTAACCCCCTTTTGAGAATAATTACCCAAACTTGTTTTTTCCTTTACTAGATTACGGAGTTTAACTCACATGCATGCAAGATTCCAACTTCTTATTTTCAAGAACCAACCTATGTGTGTTTTATTCTTACCCAAAATCTGAGAAATTGGGGAAATAGGGTGAAGACTTACCTCTTTGAGTGAAGAAGATGACAATAACTCGATAATTTTCAGGCTTGAGTGATTTTGGAAAATCAAATTGGATGATGTTGAAACCTTCTCTCTCAAGAACTCTCTTTTTCTCTCTCTATATTTGGTCAGAAAATCGTTAAAAATGAAGGGAAGGGGTGTTTTATAAAACAGGGGGTCGGGTTTTTAATTTAGAAAATAGGAGCCCTGACTTAGAAATGTGGTCAGGAATGTAGTTGGCCTTCAAAATGGGCCAAAATGGGAACCACATTGCCCAGGTATGCGACCACTATGCGGTTCGCATACCTGTTATGCGATCGCATAGTGCGTCGCATAACCTCCCTCGCAAAAACCATGGGGCAAGAATGCAACAACTATGCGTTCCGCATACCCAAAATGTGATCGCATTTTGGGACGCATAGTTGTCCTCAATTTGGACAGTAGCCTGTCCATGTATGCGACCACTATGCGGTCTGCATACCTTTGCGATCGCATAGTGCATCGCATAACGCGCAATTTCTGGAAAATTTAATCTTTCAAGTTCTAGGATACTTTTTACTCAAAATAGGACCGTTTTAAGAACTTCTACAGTTCTAACAACACAGGGACCTATTCGGGCATTATTCTAGACATAGAAATTTTACGGGACTTTATAGTTATTTAACTTCTCTTACTGAAGCCGTGACTTTGAAAAATGAAGTGACTTCATTTTGTTCTGAACTCTAGAGTCTTTTCAACAGAATCCTTAATTAAGAGTCTATCAATAGACATGGCACAAGAATGAGAGATAAGGTGCCATGTCTTAAATTTTCTTGCCACCACCTCCTTACTAACTTAATGAAATGGAAATTTGCTGCCAGGTTTGTGACATCCCACGTGGATGTTTGTCCCCCTAATATTTATCCAAACCATTCTTAGATAATTGTCCAAAAATTCAAGTTAATCTCCCACTTAAAAATTTATAATTATCCAATTATCCACATAATTAAAAATTATATCAAATTACTTACAATATTACTCACTTTTAATACACCATATATACCTCACTATCATGGTCATGTGGTACCTTGTATGGTACTAGTCCATAAATATCGGGTATTATAGATCGGACCGTATTTTATCCCAAATTGTTACTTTGATGAAACTCATTTCCTTCGATTCACTTACCTTCTCACCTTCACGAATTTACTTATCACTTGTTTGAAATAGCATGATGCTTATAATCCCAAAATAAATCTCATTCCCAAACTTACGTTGATTAACTTATGGGGAAACTTTAACGTACGAGAATGCGGGATGTAATATCTCATTTCCCGACTTTCATCAATTTAATTATGACGTACTTTCATGTAGGAAAACGTGGGGTATAACATATGATCACCTGGAAATCCTGTTATTAAGTTACCATTGCAATTCTGCTTAATAATAATGTCCATCCTTGGTGTGCATTAGAAATCATGCTTTAGGACTATGTTTGTATCATGTCTACATCGCCTAAGTCAATAACCGTCATGCATATACGAATGTTTAAAAGCAATTTCAGCACCTAGACAAGCATGTTTATAGGATGTATTAAAACTCAAACTGTTTGTTTTCGTTTAGTTAATTTCTAGAATTCTGTTTGCATTTTAGACAACATGTTATAGGGTATCCCTAAACCAGGCCTAGACAAGCTTATAGGTAATTAAGGCCTTACAAAATTGTAAAACTATGTTTTGTTTCTTTGTGACTACCCAGATTCAACAGGTTCTAAAATCAGCAGGCAAACTGATTAGGTCTTTACCGCTTCGCCTTAACATAATGATGCACATTCTTTGTTTGTCATGCTCACTTAGATATCATGTTCTAGGACTTTTTCTGAAACATTTGAAATCCTGATGTTTGAGACGTGCTGAATGCCTGTTTATTTGTGGAGGTAAACATGGGCCCTTAATTGTTGTCTTACTTGACAGTCCTGTTTGTTTCTTTGTTGTCGCTTAGATTTTCCTTTTTTAAACACTTTAGGAGAGTCTATAACTGCCTAAAAATAGAGGTCCTAAACACCTCCGGGACCACAAGGAAGGGACGGGTAATGCACGCTTAGAGTTCGTTTAATTAAAACCGCTTATACAACCGCTAATGGGAGGGTAATCGGGTAGTAAAAGGATATGATGACATGTGTGCTAATGTCACGTGTAACCCCTCTAATTGAGGAAGGATTACTGGGCATTGTACAGATGTGATCATATAGGCTAATCCCCAGACTACTTACCTTTTAAACTCCTTTTATCTTAGTTACATATGTGTGCATAGACTGTTTATCTGTTAAATAACTAATTTACTAAGTAAGTTTGGCCGGGACCCACCATTGTGGACCTCGAGGGGTGCCTAACACCTTCCCTTCAAGGTAATTTCAAGCCCTTACCCAATCTCAGGTAACGTAGACTGGTTTCATGAATTACTTGCATTAGGTGCGCTAACGCACCATAAATCCTTTAGGTGGCGACTCTTCACTTTCCATACCCCTCTCCCAAAAGGAAGGGAATTGTCCCAAATGAATGCCGAAACCCGATTTCTTGAGGAAAAAAGGGGGTGCGACAACTACAATAGCAAGAAGGAGAAGGGCAAGGATGCGGACGCGTGTAGCTACCTCACAAATATCCATGAAATCTCTGGGACAGTGATCAACTCTCAGTCAGTCCTAGCACTTGGATCTGTACACAAGGTGCAGGGAATAATGTGAGTACGCCAACTCAGTAAGTAATAAATTTAAATAAAGACTAAGCAGTAAGAAACACATAAATCCACGTTATGAAAATCACAGTAAGTACAGCCTGCCTTCAAAACAGTATATAAGTCAAATCATCTCGCTTAAAATCCAATTTCAAGGTAAAAATCATTTAAAGCTATTTTCCAACAGTTTCAACACAGGTCCAATGAAGTTTAGAGTAAAAGTGATGAAAATCATAAATAGCCTCTCGGGAAAACATGTATCAAAAACCGCCCCTCGGGCATAACATCACTTAGAGTCATCGCCTCGGGCAACCTCAAAATACTCGTAGTCAGCCCCTCGGGCACAACATGAATCAGGAACAGCCCCTCGGGCAACATCATATCACTCACTCAGGGTACCCGCACTCACTGGGGTGTACAGACTCCAGAGGGGCTTCTACATCCCAAGCACTATCACAAGCGACCTCGTGGCATATATCAATCAGGCCCTTGGCCTCATGACAAGCCACCTCATGGCATAAATCAATCAAGCCCTCGGCTTCATAACAATCATGAATCAATAACAACATGTTGCGACGTGCAGCCTGATCCCATACTATCCTCACAACATAGGCCCTCGACCTCACTCAGTCACAAACCTCTCAAGCCACTCGAGCTACCAGTAAAATAGGGTGCTCAACCCAAGATATCATTTTATGCATCAAAATGGAGTAAATAAGACTGAGTTATGAAATCAATAAAACATAGCATGACTGAGTACAGATTTGAAATCAAAAGAGTGAGGAAATAGTAGTAAAAGCCCCTAAGGGTCCAAACAACTTGGCATGCGACCCAAATACGACATTCAGCCCAAAACATAGTAGTACTTTCTAAAAACACAAAATATCATATAGTTTTCAGTCAAATATGCAACTTAATAGTTGCCATGGGATAGACCAAATCACAATCCCCAACAGTGCACGCCACACGCTCGTCATCTAGCATGTGCTCCCATTTCAAAATAGTGATAAAATGTGAAATTCAGGGTTTCATATGATCAGGACAAGATTTACAGTCATTACTTACCTCAAACTTGCCAAAAGTCCTAACTAAAATCCTTATCCTCTCCCGATCCTATGCATACCAAAATCATCAAAATCGAACCCCAAATGGCCCCTTAAATCCCCAATATAAATTCTCATATCTCAAGCCCTAATCTCCCAATTTCAACCCTTAATTCCCCTAGATTTCATGTCTAATCAGGTAAAAATCATCATAGAATCGAGTATTGAGTTCAAAATCATTACCTCAAGGTGTTATCCCTCGAATCCCTCTTCAATTCCCTCTCAAAAAGCTCCAAGTCCGACATAAATGGTGGAAAAATGGCCAAATTTAGCGAAGGCATCTATTTATAGGTTCTGCTCAGCGATTACCGCATCTGCAGCTTTTTCATCGCACTTGCGGTCCCAGGTGCGCACCTGCGAATTCCCACTTAACAGACCACTTTCGCACCTGCGCTCCACTTACCGCATCTGCAGACTCGCAGGTGCGGCCCAAACTTTCACATCTTCGGTTCCTTCCAGCTGCCCCATTTCTGCACCTGCGGTGACCGCACCTACGGCCACCGGCCCGCATTTGCGGAATCACATAACAGCAAACTCCAGCAGCTTTTTTCCAACTTTCAAAACTCCTCGACGGGCATTCGAAATCATCCCGAGCCCCTCAGGGCCCCAACCAAAAATATAATAACCTCATATTAAATCATCCGAACTTAGCCGAACCCTCGGAACACCCAAAATAACACCAACACCAAATCAATCCATAATTCAAGCCTAAGGATTTCTAAACTTCCGAAATTCGCCAACGATGCCGAAACCAACCAAACCACGTCCGAATAACCTAAAAATTTGTACAAACATCCCAAATGACACTATGAACCTGATCCAACTTTCAGAATTCCATTCCGATCCCGATAGCTAATTTTCCACTGCCGACCGGAAATCGCCAAAAAATCCAATTTTGCCAATTCAAACCTAATTCTACTCCGGACCTCCGAACAACATTCCGAACACACTCCTAAGTGCCAAATTAACCGAGCCATAAAAACTGCATTCTGAGATCATTTTCCTATAAGTCAACTTTCGGTTGACTTTTCCCTTTATTCACCCAACTCAAGAGACTAAGTGTCTCATTTCTCTCCAGAACCACTCCAAACTCGAGCCAACCGACCCAACACAACATAAATGAGCTAAAAAAACACAAAACGAAGCAGGAATGGGGAAACGGGGCTAAACTCTCGGAACGACCGGCTGGGTCGTTACATTCTCCCCCTCTTAAACAAAAATTCATCCTCGAACGTGCCAAGAGTTGTTCCAAAATCCATCAAAATCACCGAATAGCCTGACCACGCACATATCGGGGGTGATCCCACGTCACCCTATCCCAAATAGGTCCAACAGTACAACATAGCTGAGATTTCGTAATCCAACCTAACCTGTAAACCTTAGAAACAAATTTCCACTTCTGAAATAACTTATAAGATCACAGTCCCACATCTATAAACTGAATAAGTTTGAACACGCTGTATCAAGCCATATCCGTAACCCAAGATGTAATCACATGAAATACCACATGACTCAAACACTCATAGCGATAACTCCTAATCACAATAGCTACTCAAAACGACCCAATACCGGTAAATAACCTCTTATCAAGCAAAGCCTCGTTCTAACACTTTCATATACTGTCAATGATGAAAGAGACACACAAAAACCAGTAACCATTCGTCTGATCAACAGGTGATGGAATTCCTTCTCTTTGACAGGAAATATAGCAAAATTTCTAAGTCGATCAGCATCAATATCCTCCCAAATATACCACGACCAGACCCGGTAGCACCCATTCCAGGTCCAATGACCTCTTCTCGTCTACCGCAACCACTCTAGTAACGTGACGCATCAATACAGTTGAAAGCCACAACCCGTGCAATCCGCACACAAATATACAACATCCCAAATGTACTCAAATCATGGAAAAAGTGACTCCACTGCGAGAGCTATTCCGCAAGCTCACCAGTATCACCATCACACAGTTTGAGAACCCATCACACATCGTAGAACCAGAACACACGAATCTAACTCGAAGGATCATACCTCCACATAACTTCGCTGAAATGAGGGACCCCACCCAAACACTGGTCCACATAAAATACTTCGAGCCACCTTGCTCAAAATCAATAACGATGCGCAATTAGTCATCAAATACTCAAAGTGCATTGCCATAACCACGGGGAATTGGGCGATACCATGCCACACGAACCCGAAATAACCTAACCAATACGTCTAAATCCCGCAATACCCAATTACTTACCTTACTCAAATACCTCTATAAAGCCCAAATATGTCCGCACCATATGTGCGTATAACCAACAATCACAACTCTACGCAACACCGAAGGGTAACTCATAGATCACCCCAGAACACGAAAAACTCAATGATAATCGAATGATACATCCCTCAACAATAGCAATTCGGAGTCAACAATTCCGACCCGGTGCAGAACACACACCCATACTGGGCCTACTAATGAACCCCAAATTAACTCTGGTCACCCGCAACAGGTAGATAACTCTCCGAAAGTTCACAATTATTGAATCATAGCACATACTAACATTTGACTAGCTTTGCTCGCATCTTCACAATCCACAACCACAAAATAACCTGTTTATGAAAACTCTCAGTCTCGAATTCCCTAAAACGCACGAATCACCATATCTGATCCCAACTCCACAACTCGAATATGTAACACACCTCTAATACTCGATCATTCCACGAGGGATACCCCTATAACTCTTTTGCACACCAAGCAAACCCGAATATCAACAGTCGATCTAACAAGAGAGCGCCACAATATAAATGAAGCACCCTTAACTCAAACACCTTGCTCTTTCTAAAATGTATACCCTCATCAAGACACACCAACTAGTAGTATCATGTACCTAGTCATCTGAAACTGCCCATGCTGCCTAAGAATTTATGACCTTATTTCCAGAATTGAACCGTGACCTCACACATGCAAATCTCAACCCTACATAACATACTGCATACACCATGCCATCCTATGATAAATACGAGAACTTCATAATCCATTCCGAGCCACAAGCAACTACGTACTTAACTAGCCAAGAACTTTCCATTTGATCCCATCTAGAAGCAAAACCACTATACATCACATGCTCCTCACGCCAGTAGAAAATATACATCTCTAATCGTGGTAGAAGCCATCCAGGACTCTCTGAATCCCATTTGCACACAACTAAACCATCAGGACTGAATCCTTCTAGTTCAACAAAGCTACGCAGGCCGTCAAAATCGAAGAGCATTGCCTCGAAACTCCTGCAAAACGCATTACTTCATAAACCCCCAAAGAACTAATCATATCCCTTACCATGTCGATCCGACCTACTACCAAGTTGTCCTATTTATCCAAGTTCCTTCTGACTTACCTCCGAATTGATACTTCTCCTTGACATAATACCGCAATCCTCAACCCAGACTCACCACATGAGACCCAAGCATAAAACCATACCGTCTAAGGCTTATAAGCCGCTGAATACTCTCTCAAATATCACCAAAAACACCACATTAAAAATACCGACCTTGAAGAGACTTCCTGCGAATCTAAAGACATTACCTTCATCTTCCTGATACTGATATGTAGAATCCATGATAATGTAAAAATGCCACAAGTCTTGACACCCTCCAATGTAAATCTCAGTTTCTAGAAAAATACACATCTTGAAGATTTCCAATTATTAAATATAACCTTGAACCATCAGAATCATTCTCGAGAGCCATCCACTCTACGCAAATCTCAATTAAACTGATCAAACAGACCGAACGACTTGGGCCCCATTTGCACACCAACACACTAGGACGTAATCCACACTTCGAAGCAACCAAGCAAATTCCTACTCCGCACACACTACACCCTTTACAAATACAACTCAATCATTCCATAAAACCCATTTACCCATAGAGTATAATACAACCTGCACCCAAACATTTCCATTACTCGAGTCATTCTCAAACTTCACCTCTGTAGATCATAACTGGTTCACCAGTATAATTCGAACAGAAACTAATACATCACATAATCGTGCAACCAACTTATCATTAGCATACTCCTCCACTTGGCTGAAAGCCATAGATCAAGATAACAATAACTCGTAATGCCCACACACTATCACCGCCACAATACCACAGTGAGATTAAACTAAAACCTTCATAAGCTCATATAACACAAACCATCTAATATCTCCAATCATCTGCAAATCTCGCATTCACCATTGGAATAGACGTGCCAACTTCCACAAGCGATCTAAACGCATGCAACATATATCAATTACTGGTAAAAGGGGACTTGCTACAAAACCACCTAAGGATCACACAATCTCAGGACACCCCGCGGGAACTAGCCTCGCCTGTTTAGCCTCAAACTGATCTCTCTCTATACCCTTCCAAAAATCATAGCTATTATGTAATCACTTTATCATTCTGCATTTAAACACAACCAACGCCTACCCTCGAGGCATCACACCATGCAGTATAAGAACTTGAAGCTGATGACAGAACTAACACTGGAGTTGTGGTCAAAGAAATCTTGACCTTCTAGAAGCTCTCCCCACACTCGTCTGACCACCTGGATACCTTTACTGGACACCACGTGCCCTAAGAATGCTACCGAACTGAGCAAAAATTCACACTTGGAGGAATTCACATAAAGCTCCTCCTCCCTCAATCTCTATAATACCATCCTCAAATGCTGAGCATGCTCCTCCTGGCTACGAGAGTACACCAGGATGTCATCAATGAACACAATAACAAAAGGATCCAAATACGGTTGAAATACGCTGTTCATCAAATACATGAATGATGTTGGGGCATTGGTCAGCCCAAAAGACATCACCAGGAACTCAGAATACAGCAGGAAGATCCACATCACTTCTCAACTAAACTGCATGAGAGGTCCTCCAATACACTCATAACTCGAGGCCATATGCCAACTCAAGACAGAAGTCAAATAGTCAATAGTTCTTGCGACATCTCCAGCCAATTCTTTTTGTCACAATCAAACAATCCGAACACATCTCACCATCAAATCACACTCAGCACATAGTCTTCTAAACGCAAAGTCCCATCAATAATGACACAAACAGACATATAAGTCCCCAAATGCACGTGCTCACATAATTGAAATCTCCGCACTCAAGCCACAAACAAAACCTAGCCTCAAGTCCTCCAGACTGGCCCATTATCAACATTCTAAAATCAAATCTCGCACCTCACCCACGGAAATCATAAGCCATCGATGCACAGCTAATACCGAGTGCTCACATGCGCATTCAGATACATGAAAGGAATTTAAGGAGTTACGCTTTTAGCTGAATAAATGGATTCGCACGACAAGAATTCAAGGATGTGAGATTTTTCCTAAGGGTTCTGCAACCTCTCGAAGATAAGTATAGACGTCTCCGTACCGATCCACAAGACTCTACTAAACCTGCTCATGACCGGTGAGTCCTATATAACCTAGGCTCTGATACCAACTTGTCACGACCCCAAAACTACCTCGGCCGTGATGGCGCTTATCGCGATACTAGGCCATCCAAATAAACATTCAAAACATAAAGAATCTTTCATTTATATCATTTCTAAACCGATACCTCATAAAAATTTCATTTAAGCATTTTTAAAACAGACAATGATGTACCGAATAATAAATACAACCCAAAATCCCGGAGTCATTAGTCATGAGCATCTAAGGGTAATACAGGTCTGGAAAGAAAAATAAACACTACAATAGCAAGAAGGAGAAGGGCAAGGTTGCGGATGCGTGCAGCTGCCTCGCAAATCTCCGTTAAATCTCTGGGACAATGATCAACTCTCAGTCAGCCCCACCACCTGAATCTGCACACAAGGTGCAGGAAGTATGTGAGTACGCCAACTCAGTAAGTAATAAATGTAAATAAAGACTGAGCAGTAAGAAAAACATAAATCCACGTCATGAAAATAGCAGTAAGTACAGCCTGCCTTCAAAATAGTATATAAGTCAAATCATCTCTCTTAAAATCCAATTTCAGGTAAAAATCATTTGAAGCTATTTTCCAACAGTTTCAACAGAGGTTCAATGAAGTTTAGAGTAAAAGTGATGAAAATCATAAATAGCCCCTCGGGGAAAACATGTATCAAAAACCTCCCCTCGGGCATAACATCATTCAAAATCAGCACATCGGGGAACCTCACAATCACTCGTAATCAGCCCCTCGGGCACAATATGAATCAAGAACAGCCCCTCGGGCAACACCATATCACTCAATCAGGGTACCCGCACTCACTGGGGGTGTACAGACTCCGGAGGGGCTCCTACAGCCCAAGCACTATAACAAGCCACCTCGTAGTGTAAATCAATCAGGCCCTCGGCCTCATAACAAGCCACCTTGTGGAATAAATCAACCAAGACCTCGACCTTATAACAATCATGAATCAATAACAACATGTTGCGGCATGCAGCCCGATCCCATACTATCCTCACAACACAGGCCCTCGACCTCACTTAGTTAGAAACCTCTCAAGACACTCGGGCTACCAGTAAAATAAGGTGCTAAGCCGAAAATATCATTTTATGCATCAAGACGGAGTAAATAAGACTGAGTTATGAAATCAGTAAAACATAGCATTACTGAGCACATATTTGAAATCAAAACTGTGAGGAAATAGTTGTAAAAGCCCCTAAGGATCCAAACAACTTGACACGCGGCCCAAATAAGACATTCAGCCCAAAACATAGTAGTACTTTCGAAAAACACGAAATATCATATAGTTTTTAGTCAAATACGCAACTTAATAGTTGCCACGGGACGGACCAAGTCACAATCCCCAACGGTGCATGCCACACGCCCGTCATCTAGCATGTGCGCTACTTCAAAATAGTGAGAAAATGTGAAATCCGGGGTTTCATACCTTCAGGACAAGATTAACACTCATTACTTACCTCAAACTGGCCAAAACTCCTAACCTGCGATGCCTTTGCCTCTAGACTCGGCCTCCGATTGCTCCAAATCTGACCAAAATCAGATTCATATCACCAATAAATGCAAAGGGAACAAAGCCCACTCAAAAACAATCAAATTACATCAAAAAACTCGAAATTGGCCAAACCCGACCTCCAGGCCCATGTCTCGAATTCCGATAAAAATCAAAACACTAGAATCCTTATCCTCTCCCGAGTCTATACATACCAAACTCATCAAAATCGGACCCTAAATGGCCCCTTAAATCCCCAATATAAGTTCTCAAATCTCAAGCCCTAATCTCCCAATTTCAACCTTAATTCCCCTAGGTTTCATGTCTAATCAGGTAGAAATCATCATAGAATCGAGTATTGAGTTCAAAATCATTACCTCAAGGTGTTATCCCTCGAATCCCTCTTCAATTCCCTCTCAAAAAGCTCCAAGTCCGAACACAAATGGTGGAAAAATGGCCAAATTTCGCGAAGGCATCTATTTATAGGTTCTGCCCAGCGATAGCCGCATCTGCGGCCTTTTCATCGCACCAGCGGACCAGCACCTGCGGCCCCAAGTGTGCACCTGCGAATTCCCACTTAACAGACCACTTTCGCACTTACGCTCCACTTACCGCATCTGCGGACTCGCAGGTGCGGTCCAAACTTCCGCATCTGCGGTTCCTTCCTAGCTGCCCCATTTCTGCACCTACGGTTGCCAAATCGCACCTAGAGTGACTGCACCTGCGACCACCCGTGCGCATCTGCAGAATCACAGAACAGCAAACACTAGCAGCTTTTTTCCAACTTTCAAAGCTCCCCGACGGCCATCCGAAACCATCTCGAGCCCCTCGAGGCCCCAACCAAAAATATAAATACCTCATATAACATCACCCGAACTTAGCTGAACCCCGGAACACCCAAAATAAAAACAAAACACCAAATCAAGCCATAATTCAAGGCTAAGGATTTCTAAACATCTGAAATTCGGCAACGATGCCGAAACCAACCAAACCACGTCCGAATGACCTGAAAATTTGCACACACATCCCAAATGACACTACGGACATGATCCAACTTTCGGAATTCCATTCCGACCCGATAGCTAATTTTTCACTGCCAACCGAAAATCGCCAGAAAATCCAATTTCGCCAATTCAAGCCTAATTATACTCCGGATCTCTGAACAACATTCCGAACACACTCATAAGTCCCAAATCACCTAACGAAGCTAACTGAGCCATAAAAATCGCATTCCGATATCATTTTTCTATAAGTCAACTTCCGGTTGACTTTTCCATCTATTCACCCAACTCAAGAGACGAAGTGTCTCATTTCTCTCCAGAACCACTCCGAACCCAAGCCAACCGACCCAGCACAACATAAATGAGCTAAAGAACACAAAATGAAGCAGGAATAGGGAAAACGACGCTAAACTCTCGAAACGACCGGCTGGGTTATTACAATTAACTTCGCTTGTTTTATCTCTTCAAACAATTCCTTTTTCCACATCTCTTTTTTCTTGAAAATGCTCTGGTGGGAGCAAACCATTGCAGAACAAAATTTTTGGGCAGAGAAAAAAAAATATACGGAGAATGGCATAATAGAGCAACTTAAGGCAGAGATCGAAAATCATATAGAGAGTGAGAGAATACTAATACTGAGGAGCAATTTGGATAGTGAAAGAAAAATATATTGAGAATGAGAGAGCAGTGATATTGAGGGCAGAGAAACATAAATATATATAGACAATGTTTTGGTTGACACGCTTTCCTATTCCTATCTTGCATAGGAAAGGAAATTTGTTATTCAATTTCATAGAACGATTCTTTCCTATCTCGTATAGGACTTGGCAATCAAGTGTTTAACCAAAATTTGTTTCAATTTTATGTTTAATAGTTTCGAAAAATTTTAGAGTAAATTTCATAAATGATTATTTATCTATTCCTTTTTTTTCTTCGTCAAAGTCATATAACTATGTTTTATCACACAAAAAAATTATAAAACTTCGTCCATGCTGCAATCTTCGTCTTTTCTAATTTGTATTAGCCACTGCACTGTACCAGATTCTGAGCGCCAATGGCAATCTGTAACGTCAATGTTAGTTTTTCTACATATTCTAGTTTGTTATTAAAATTTTTTGGCAGTTTTGATTATTCAAATAAGACATTATTCGTATGTACCCATTAAAACTTGCTTCTTAGAATTTTACGGGGGAAGTGTACACTTAGTCAGTAATAAGATATGTATTTACTTTAAGCCACTGTTTAAAATGTCTTTAGTCGTTAGTCATTGCTTTAATAAACTTTTACCCGCTCGGACGAAAATATCCTTCTACACATAAAGTTCAGAACCAAGTGTCTTTAACTTATGAGCTTGTTACTGTAAGTTCAGGACTAGCTGTCCTTAATTTATGAGCTTGTAAGTCTAAGTTTAGGACTACCTGTCCTTAACTTTTGAACTTGTATATAATTCTAAGTTCAGGACTACATGTCCTTAACTTTTGAAATTGAAACTCGAAGTTCAAGATTACCTGTCCTTAATTTCTGTGGTTGTAACTCTAATTTAAGGACTACATGTCCTTAATTTCTATGTTTGTAATTCTAAGTTAAGGACCAAGAGTCCTTAATTTTTGAACTTTCAACTCTAAGTTCAGGACCAAGTGCCCTTAACTTATGAGCTTGTTGCTGTAAGTTCAGGACTAATTGTCCTTAATTTATGAGCTTGTAAGTCTAAGTTAAGGACTACATGTTCTTAGTTTTTGAGCTTGTAATCATAAGTTTAGAACTGTTTGTCCTTAACTTTTGAATTTGTAACTCTAAATTCAGGACTACATGTACTTATTTTTTGAACTTAAAACTCTAAATTCAAGACTGCCGAACTTATGCGAAAGCAATGCATCTAAAATTGACCAACTAATGTTCACACTGCAGATTCTCGTTTTATCACATTACGCCGAATAAGTAGGCATTAGCCAACATTTTGCTGAAGACAAAGAAAAAGTATACTTAGAGCTGAAGTATAAGAGAGTATCGAAAGTTAAAACATGAATTTTATTGGAAAGAAAGTTGTAGATATATGAGTAAAAACAACTATTATGCGGCGGGGTCAACGCCATGGAGGTACACTGGCAAGGAACAGAACATGGACAGAAAAGAGATAGAAGAAAGGGTAACACCATCTTTTATATTAGTTTTAACAGGTTATTGGCTACTTTTACGCAGCATTAAAAATGCTGGACAAAAAGTAAATACCATTTTAAGAAGTGGCAACCCCACGCAATTTTTACGAATTTTACATGGTTGTAGTCATGTACATTGTCTACTATCGAGCTGTACAATTTTGCATACAGCCAAACCCACAGACGGATGTAGCATAATACTGAGGGGTTCAATTGAACTCATAACTTTTGACGCGGAACATAAATTTATATGTAAGAATTTACTAAAATTACAACAACGAGTAGATATGAACTCATAACTTTAAAAATATAATGGGTTTAATACTAAAAATCTTAAAGGCTGAACCCATTAAATTTAAATCATAGATCCACCTATGGCCATGCCTTGATAGGATACAACAGTAAGAGTAGCTATATTAAACTGTTATTGTTTCCTATTATACCTACTGTCTTCTGGGTGGTTTTATATTATTTTCTTAAATAGGTATGAAAGTGTAATATTTTTAAAATAAATATTTTTATGAAATCTTTTTTTGGCCTCCTGCGCATGCTCGTACTTCGTTATCCCCATTAAGTTTCATTGTTATGGTGCTTAACCTTTTCTCCTCTTTTACAAAATGAACTGTATGGTTGCTTAGCATTAATTAAGCAACATTTTTGCACTACGATTTTATTCATGGTGAAGTACGAAGATGAGGTTTTTCAAATATCAGAAATAACTTGCAGAATTATTCACATTTCTTCATTTCTTTTTAAACAATTTAAGTGTATTTTGAATACTTCCTGTCAATTTCGTTTGAGAGGTTTGAATAATCACCAAATCCATAAATAAGGTCACAGTATCAAATTGTTTTGAGACATTAAAATTTAGTCTAATTTTAAAGAGAATTTACTGTTCACACGCAAGAAATCTAAAAGTAAAATACAAGATATCTTTGCTCAGTCATTTTCTTCTAAGCAAAGCGTAGAAGGTCATATTGAACCATTTCTTTAAATGTGATACCTCCAAGTTGTCATGTTTACCAAATATTATTCAGATGTCCTAAATGGTAATTCAGTTGAATGTTTTAACCATTTGTCTTTTTACAAACTTAAACATGATTATATAGAGTCACAAATTTTCAGAAACAAAAAGATCGTCCGCCTGAAAGATTGCTGCTCTTAGTATGCAATTCAAAGAGCCAACTCCCCCTTGTTTTGATCAAAATCTCCTGAAAAAACCTCCAAAAAAGAAATATAATATTGTATGTAAAATACAATTTACAACATTAATGCATTGGTTTTTAAACCTACGAAAGAATCCTATAGACCAAACCAGATAAGTGATCATGTTAATGAAAGAATATTGCACTAATCCAACATACGCGTTGTTAAAGTGGGCTCAATCATGAATCAACCACTTCAACATTATCTCTATTTCACTAATAATAATATTATTATTTGACTTGTAATGATATAGAATAGTAGTAAAACTTGAATACACATCAAACAAAGACTACAACACACCATCAAATCTGATGAGTATTAATCAAATTTTGATTCTTCAGTTAAAATTGGTAGATAAGAAAATTAAACAACTCCTAGACTATACAAAGTTTAAGAAAAGAATAAACACTAGAAATGCTTCTTCGACTTGACTTTTTCGATCTCTTCACGTAATTCTTTTTTCCATATCTGTTTTTTCTTGTTGATTTGTTGTTCATCAAATTCTTCACCCACCAGCAATGAAATTTCTCTTTCTTTTTCCAGATTGAAACTCTCTTTTATGTTTTTTCTTTGGCCTTGTAACTTCAACTTGGCCATTTTTAACTCTTCACTTCACATAATTCCTTTTTCCATGTCTGAAATTTCTCTTTCTCTTTCTGTTTCTAGATTCAAAGTCCTTTTTATGTTCTCTCTTTGGCCTTGTAACATCAACTTTGCTTGTTTTATTTCTTCACGCAATTCCTTTTTCCATATTTCCTTTTTCTTGAAATTACTCTGCTGGGAGAAAGTCATTGGAGAATGAAAACATTTGGGCAGAGGAAGAGAATGAGAGAATAGTAGCCAAACTATATATGTGTCATAGCTACCCACTCATAATTTAGGGCCAGTTAAAACACTCAAAAAAGTAATTCAGAAATATAGCATACTTTAAATAAGGTGGAGTACTATCTTCCATATCAATTCCTTTTCTATCCTTACGATTCACTCAAACAAATCAACCCCTTAGTCAAATTACAAACATAAGCAACAAAGAATCAATGGCACATAACCACAAAAGTTGTGCAGGAAAACTTTTACAGTCTTCACTATAACCTAAATGGATACATATACTATTTCTGAAATTACAGACCTCTAGAGGCCACTAGATGAAGTGTAAATTAAAACCACGGTTATTAGTCTAGAAAATTTGCATCCAGAATGTCCATGATGATTTTTTATGCTCATTAATACCCTTTTGGAGTAAGAGGCGAGAGTGGGTCAAAGTTTCCAATTTCACCCTCTTATGGTCATATCACCTAAAAAGTAAAAAGCATATGTAAGCTATATTATAGGTCAGCTAAAACGTGACCAAAATTTCTTTTAACTTCTATTTTTCATGTCACTACTTACATTATATTTCATGCGATAAGTGTTAACTTTATTTTTTCACACTACCTATGAGGTGCGTTGATTAAAATACCTGTTGGGTTTTTGTTAAATAAAAAAAATTGATTCACAAGTTGTTTATCTTAAGGAAATAACCCTCTACTAGGATTAAAGTGTATAAGAGATTACTGATATTTAAGAATAATGTAAACCTAAATTCAAAAAGTTGTTTAAACTTTTTTTTTAAAAAACCAAAAAACCTTAATTTACAAAAGGTCCCATAATAGGTAGCGGCAAAATTAGCCCATAGAAAAATGACCCGCCAACCCGCCCAAGTTTGGATGGGTTATTCACCCGTACATTTATTAACTCAGCTCATTTTGACCTGCCCAATTCAGCACATCTAAAAGTTGGCTGATTTTTAGCCGAAACTGACCTATGAGTAAGCTTGTCAAAATATTTTGAAGCTAACTTTTTTTTGTTTGATATGTTATATATAGCCTAAAAGAAAAAAAAGTTATATTTGATAATTAAAAAATTTATAAGAAAACAAATATATTAATTAAAACTTGGTAAAAGTTGGGTTCATTGGGTTATGACCCATTATTTAACTCATCTTGGCTCGGCCTATCTCAGCCTAAGTAACTTTTGGATGGATCATCGACCCGCCCATTTATCAATACGTGTCCCATTTTGATGCGCTCAAAATCAGCCTAATATGCCCATTTGACACCCCTATCCCACAAGATAAACCAATACCAATCTCAAGTTCCCTCCCGTCACCAACTTTGGCGAACCCTAGCCTCCTCTTCATCTCTCTCTCTAAGCTTAATTTTTATCCAATATCTCCTAACCCTAATCCAAACTCATATCAAAATCCTAATCCAGCTGTGACTCCTTATACGTGAGTCCATAAAGCTTAATGGCTCCTCTTCTTCTTCGATTCTAGTTTTCCAAGCGACAGTGGGATCAGATTTTGAACTAGAATATCCTTTTGAACTTAAAGGATTTCCCGTTAGTGCAAAGGAACTCTTTAGAAATTTTTTATAAAAAAAAAAAAAATAGCTTTGGTTGAATTTATATTAAAGCCTAGAAATTATTCCATATAATGTTGTTACTTTGTTCCTCTATTTGCCTTATTGATCCAACGACTTTATTTGCCTAGCATTAACCAAGGCAAGAACTTTATCTACTACTCACATAATTGAACAAGTTGTGTGAGGATTTTTTTTCGTTTCACAAATTGGTGGACCTAGAGTTTGGTCCATTAATTTGTGAAACAAAAAGAAGTCTCACGTAATTTGTGTCGGTTGTTTGAAGCACAAAATGAAGTTTCTCCATTTGAGGGAATTATTCATGTTATTTTCCTTAGTCGATCCATCGACCCTCATAGTCAATGGATCAATGGCCAATGAACAGAAGTATTTGCTTGGGTCAAATGGATTTGCTTGGTTTAGATGTGATCGGTGGAGATTCTTATTAATAAGGGAAAATAGCATTCTCGTACTCTTTCGATCCATTTCTTTTGTTACTATGCACTATTTTATCTTTTTTTCCTTGTTTATTTTATTTTATTTATAAAAGTAGACAAATGGGCCCACCATCCATTTTTCAAAATAGAATGAACCCTATCACACCTTTTGTTGGTTGAAACTCACTGAGAATAAATTTTTTCCTTTTGTGTGATCTAAATATTTCATCATTTTTGTACTATTTTCTTGATGTTGCAGCCGTTTATGTGATGGTTTGACCATATATGGAGTGAAATATACTGCAAGTGGTAATGCAAAAAAGTAGTGATGTGAAAAAATAGAGTTAAAAGAAAGCGATAGTCAATTCTAGTGGACTTAATAAAGAACAGAAACTTGGTAAATGATAAGTCATGTACTTTTGTATTTTGATGATTTAACAAATTTCATATGAGAATCAGATATGGAACCTGATACACAGTCACAAAGTGCTCAGAACAACAAGTCACATGTCTGGCACAAGTTCCAATAATATCAGTCAAAGAAACAACAGAGGGAATATATGACTATCAGTTCCTCTGTTCATAATACAAGTCAATTCTTTACAGCTGTTAAAGTTGCTGCACTGTTGCACTGCACACGCAACAATGCAGCAGTCACTTTAAGGAGCATCTATGTACCGGATACTTGCCGACATCGTCTCAATAACCTCACTTATATATTACCAATATGAGGCAAGGGAAAACACATACTTGCAAACCCTAAATCATTAAGTCTCTCTCAAGTGTGCTGCCACCTTCATTGACTCCAAGACTTGAAGAACAAAGTAGCAACAAAACAAAGGACCAGATCACATCACTGAGTTTATCGCGTGTCCTTAATTAGTATTGTTGTATCTTCGTTAATGTTATTCACTTGTAATTCTACTCAACTTAGTTAGAAGCATATTGTAGGATATGTTCTGTACACCATAAAACATGTGTTTGTGTTTAGCTAGAGTTAGTCAAATTGGTGAGTTTTGTATTAGAGTTATTACAAAGAGGCTTGCAATAGCGCTATTGCAAGTAGGTGAGGGATTAAGAGTTTAATTTCTATGTTACAATAGGTTGTATCTAAAGTTGCTCTGTTAGTGAAGTTGAAATCTTACGAGTGTATGTCGTGATTTTTAATTCCTGTGAGCTGAAAGTTTTTTACGTAAAATACTGTTGTGTCAGTTACTTACTGATGTGTGTGTGTTCTATGGGAACTGATAGAGAACCAAGTTCTCTATATAGTTTGATGGACTCTTAGTTACATCAGTAAAGAACCTATCCCTTTGCACGCGTGCTATGTTTTCCGGAGTCCACAATCAATCACAATTTTTTGCAAAAAAAAAAAGAAGGAAATAGTGGACCAACAATTTACCGAATTTAAACAATTTCTAGCTAGGAGCGATTTCGAAAATAAGAAAAATAAGAAAGCAAAACTCACCTCATAACTATATAACCAAGCACATGATTGAGCAAGAAGAGAGAAGATTGGAAGAAGCAAAGAAAACTGGAAGAGGAATTGAACAATTATGAAAATCTGGAGAAGAAGAACCTTGAGAAAATCTGGGAATTGAACAAATTTTGTACTATTAAAAGTTAAAACCATGAAAATTAAGTTACAAAATGTCACATGGTACCCACAATGACGAACTTACATAAGATAGCACCCTATTATCTTCTAAATTCTGACTGTAAATATTTAACTTTTTACGGTATTAGTGTATACAACTTAAACTCTTTCAATAGGATTTAAGTTAATTATATGCATCAAATAAATTTTTTACACTATCAGTACAATTTAACATGTTATAACAGATAAAGTGCCGTGGCTATTGTGACCTTGGATGAAATTCTCACTTCAGGTGATTTGTATTGGCTTTTGAGGCTTTCGATCCTATATATTCTTGTCCATAGCATTGCCTTTTAGCCAATTAATCTTATATTGTAGTTGGTTTTATCACTTTTGTGTACTGTAATTAAGTCTTCTATTTTTTCCCACTCCTAATTACCTATTTTCCCATGATAACTTATGGAAAGAAAAATGACAAAATTTTACAAGTGATAAAGGAAAAAATATATCAAAAAGCCGTTCCTCTGTCTGGTTCCAACCCAGATTCCATTAATACAACGAATTGTCAGTGCTACAGCGGATCCCTTGGTTTTAAAGTTGGAACGAAGCTTATTTGATATTAAACATATTAGTATTAGTACCTACACGATGTGCGAATAATATTATGATCCTGCTATATTCTATAAATTAAAAAGAGTAAATTATATGAATAACTATTGACATAATTTTAAATATTATAATATCACATATATAATCGGTGATACAAACAAATAAAAATACAATATGATTCAAAAGTAAATATTCCTTTCCTTTCAATTTACATAAAGTATTTTTCTTATTAGTCTATTCCAAAAGAATGATACGTTTAACTTTTAGATTTTTCATTTTATCCATTTTATCCGTAACGAGAAGCTCTTACACTCATACAACTATCACGACCCCACAAAGTTTTTAGAACCACAAGTTTCATAAGTTTTCTTTTTTGTTTCTTAAATTCGTGCCAAATCAAACAACAAAAACAACCCAATGAGATCCCACAAGTGGGGTATAGGGAGGGTAGTATGTATGCAGACCTTACCCCTACTCTGGAGGAGTAGAGAGGCTGTTTCCGATAGACCATCGGCACAAGAAGAAGGAAAAAGACAGTGTATCAGTAACAACTAAATTCAAACTATCTCATCAAAATTGAAACTGAGTGAAATAATACAAGTAATAACTAATAAATATACATTTAGTAATATCTTAATTTAAATTATAAAAATATATTATATCATTATCTCAACATAATAATTTCTCACATCAACATCAACTTCTACCAACCTAAAATTTCACAATGACAAATTAATATACACACACATGATGATTTATTGACAACCAATATATTCTAATTATTGGGAGTTACCAACATATAAAACAGTTAGATCGTAATTTGCTCAACAATTTTAATGTCACCTCAATTTTAACGACACAATTAAAGCCACTTTACTTTTAACAATTTAAATGATACTTTTGGGATATAGTTAAGATTAGTATATTATAATTAAATAAATATTAAACTACTTTAAATATATCATGCACATGTACTAAAAGAAGATGAGTTTTTACAGGTAATTCTTAGTTAAATGAATTTTACCTTATGATTTTTGTAATTCACTTTATTTTGTGTAAATAATAATCCCAAATAATGCAATTATATCCCTGTATATGTTTACCCTATCTAAATCTATTTCATTCTAATTGACACATATATACCGACCCGTGCTTAATCAATTGGCTCATACACTTTGAAAGACATAAATATCAATAACGAGCTAAAAAGTCATAGACCATACCTGAGCCATTAGAGAAGAATCCATCCTCCCTTCTTATCTAATTTAGCATGGCAACTACTAGTACTAATAGAAAAAATAAAACCTAAAAAGTGTATGTATTTCTTCCAAATAATTGAGATATAAAATAAATTATAAAATATTGAACAATCAATTTTACTGTAAGGCAACATAATTGACATTTAGTTCAGCCGATGACTGAGTTGCTTCATAGTTTAAAACATTATCCCCACAAAAATGCATGTCATCAGTTCCTCTATTCTTGTGTAAAATTATGATTGATTAACTCCCTCCCAACATTATTGGAGTTGCTTTAAAATTGATCGAATAGAACTATGTTTATGTGTCAATTCTTTTTTTTAGAGTCATTTTAAAAGTATTCGACCCCAAACTACGTACATCGCACATATTGATTCTTAAAACTAAAATGCTAACTGAGCAAGAGATATAGATTTATTTTTAAATTAATTCAAAATATCAATTCACTCACATTATCTTGATAACCCCTCTTTCTATATTTGTGATGACCCAAAAGGTCATCCCGTATATTCTAGCTATAGAGGGCACCTAAGAGGGGGAGACCCGACCCATTGTTGTGTTTCATATAGTAAAATAGAGGCCGTTGTGCCAGATATCGTCACCCAGGTATGTTTTGATGTGTTGCAGAGGGGCACCAATTGTATTTCATTATAGTTCTGCTGGTCGGGATGAGTTCCCTTATTTGTTGTTTCATTTATGAGTGAGTTCCATGTTTTGCACTCCATTTTGTGTTTGCTCCCATTGTGAGATTCTATAAGTAGTAGTCTGTGTCTATCGTTGTTTATTTCATTCTTGATAGTGGTGAAACTGGAAGTGAGTCCTTATTGTTCTTCGTGGTAAGCTTTATGTGATTTTCCTGAGTATTTTGTTTACGAGTTGTGATTTGATACTCCATCTAGATGTGAGATTAGCTAGCGTTATGATTTTATCAGCTGAGATGAATTAGTGGAGGAATTTCAATTGGTATGATATATTTTCGGTATGTGATTCGTATTTGAGGGCGAGGTCCTCGTGAAATTTGTGATTCGATATATTTATACGGGGCTGAGTACCGCGATGGAATTTTTTATCATGATGGAATTCTTGTGGTTTGTTCATATGCTTTGCTTCTTCCTTGTTATATTTCTTTTGGCAGGTCAGTATTGATAGAGAGTTGGGCCTATAGGCTTGTTTGATAGTTCCTTTATATGTTTCTATTTTCATATTCAGTCATTTCATTACGTATTTCTTTAGTTTAGTTTGCGGGATGTGTGCCCGGTAGTGGTAGTTATGGCTCGGTATTTCGGATGCCTATTAATGAAGTCTTCGTGTTTATTGCATCATTATCATTATTATGGGGTTTGGAACAGAGTTCTTTCAGATGTGGGGTTAATTGCCAATGTCGAGTTGATTTCGGGCAGCTATTGTGATCAAAAGTATTATATGAGCCTATGTGTGATGTACTATGTTGTGTGGTTGTGCCTTGTGGGTGTAGTCATGAGTTGATGCACCTGATTGAGGCTAATACCAAATATGGATTTAGAATCGAGTATTTTGTAAATGAGTAGAGGGTGAGAAGTAGAGGTATGAGGCTTATCGGTGGTGATGGGTAGGCTATATTGCGGTTGTGATTGTTTCATCAGGCTTATGTGGGTTGGGGTGACATGGGATCACCCGCGGTCATGTGTTGGAAGTATACAATCAGTGATTGGATGAGTTCAAGGTGAATCTTGGCACGTGAATTCTGTTTTCCGAGGTCGTGAAAACCTCCTTCTATCTCACCTTGATTTTCGTGCGCAGCCCGGACGTGTAGCCGGAAAGCCTTTATGTGAAAACTGATAAAAATGATAATTTTATATTAGAAATTTGAATAAAGTTGATTTCGGTCAACGTTTTTGGTAAACGGACCCGAACCCGTGATTTGACGGTCCCGGAGGGTCCGTAAGAAAATATGGGACTTGGCGTATGCCCGGATTCGAATTCCGAGGTCTCAAGTTCGAGAAATGAATTTTTAAAAGAAATTGTTTTCTCAAAATAGAAGAGGTTTATCAAAAAAAATTCTATGTGAAATCTGTGGTATCGGGCCCGTATCTTGGTTCTGGAGCCCGGTACAGGTTCGATATAAAGTTTGGTATGAAACAGACTTCATTAGATGTGATTCGGACCGTAAATGCAAAATTTAATGTTTAAAGAAGGTTTGAGGAATTTCATTGATTTTTGGTTTAATTCATCGTTTTAGTGTTGTTTTATGTGGTTTGAAACCTCGAGCGAGTCCGTATTAGGTTATAAGACTTGTTTGTGCATTTAGACGGGGTCCCGGGGGCCCCGGGTGTGTTTCAGATAGGTTTCGGGTCTATTTTTCCTCATTTCCACTGCTGAAAACTGTCATCTGGTTTCCTTCTATGCGATCGCATGGAAGGATTCGCGATCGCATAGTGCTTTTCTGACTAGCCCAGACTTTTCTTCAATGCGTTCGCATAGTTCTATTCGTGATCGCGGAAGTTCACATTCTCCTTCTTAGCAATCGCATTAACTCAATCGCGTTTGCAGAATAGAGATTATAGGGCTGGGCAGTAGGCTTGCTTGTTCTTCGCGATCGCATAGAGGCCCCTGCGTTCGCTTTAGCCTATCTCCTTCATATTCTGTGATCGCATTCACCAACTCGCGATCATATAGTGCATTTCTCTGCGCAGTGGCTTTTCCTCTCCGCGATCACATTACTTCCCCCGCGATCGCGATGCTCTAAAATCTGGGCAGATAGATTATATTCCAAAATCGAGGGTTAGGCCATTATTATCATATTTTGACTTCTAGAGCTCGATTTTGGGCGATTCTTTGGGGGTTTTTCACACAAATCGAATGGGTAAGTATTCTTCCACTAGAATAAATTATACTTCATGAATTAGTTCTTGTTTCCATCATTTAAATTGTGTTTTGGGTTGAGAAAGTTGTGGGTTTTGAAAGAAAACTTCAAAAATAACCTTATTCAAAAACAACGCCAACACATCCCATAACCTTATTCAAATTTAGTCGAGCCCTCGAAACACCAAAAACAACGAAAAATACCAAAATTACATCAAATTCAAGCCTATCAACTTTAAAACTTCTAAATTTCACCAATGATGCCGAAACCAACCCAAACACATCCGATTGACCTGAAAATTTGCACACATATCCAAAATAACATTACGAACCTGCTCCAACTTCTGGAATTCCATTCTGACCCCGATAGCCTATTTTCCCCTACCGATCGGAAATCGCCAAAAACTAACTTTCGCCAATTCAAGCCTAATTCTACACCAGACATCAAAACTTCATTCGGAACATACTCCTAAGTTCCAATACACCTAACGTAGCTATCCTAGTAATAAAATCTACATTCCGGGGTTGTTTACCAATAAGTCAACTCCCAGTTGACTTTTTGAACTATTAAGCTAATTTAAGAGACTAAGTGTCTCAGTTCTTACCACGACCATTCCGAACCCGAACCAACCGACCCAACACAACATAATTAGGCTACACAACATATGATAAAGAATAAACGGGGGAAACAGGGCTAATATCACGGAACGACCGGCCGGGTCGTTACAGACATGAAGGCAATGGAGGAGGAAAAGTGTACCTTGGAGCGGAAAGTTCGGGTTATGGAAGTAGAACTGGCTGTCGAGAAGGCATCTTCAAACTAGGAAGGTAAGGACAAAAGTGTCTTAGAGTCTTCATTTGCAGAGCAGCTTTCTCGTTCCACAGAGGAGATTAGGAGACTGAAGGCTTTGTTGGACCAGAAGGAGGTGTACTCTAGCGAACTTGTTCAATTGCTCACCCCAAACCCAAGAAGACCTCCGTGAATCTTCAGAGAAGGTCAAGTTTCTGGAAAGATCTATCGCTCCTTTATAGGCCTCTCATGATGCTTCCGTGGCTGAAAGAGATGAGCTAAGAGCTGAAGCTGAACAATGGGAGAAAAACTACGAGGCTCTTAAAGACGAAGCAACCGTCGATGTTAGCTGGTCTTATTTGAATGCCCGTCTTGACAAATTGACGGAAATGGGCCAATAGGGTTTTTACTTGGAAGCCGAAATTGCTAAAACCAAAGAGATGATTGAGAAGTCTCAGCAAAGTCAGAATTTCTCTTCACCTAAGGCTGAGGTCCCTGCTGCTCGTGTCTCGCCATCTCAAGCCGCTCCTCCTGCCAGTGAAGACAATCCCTCATCTAGTGAAAGAGTTTAAAGAACTTGGTTCTTTTTTTTATTCGCAACAATTGGTGGTTACCCCCGGTCTCATTGGTGGTAAAGTTCGGTCCATTGTAAGTCCCCAATTGACAACTTAGGGGAAAATTTTGTATAAAAAAATTAGGCTTAGACTAAGTTAATACTTAGTTTTTTGCCACTATATATTAATAATAATATCGGCATGACTTTCGATTCCTTTGAGTTTTTGTTTTCACTCTTAAATCTTTGCATGCTTTCTTTTTGAGGATTTTTGTTTACCTCTGAGTTTTAGACTTCGCATAATAAAAATGCTTAGTTTTTTCGTACCTTTTCGTAATAGGCACGATTTATAAAAGAGGGCCCTTTTTTGAACGACACTTAATGAAGAAGACGTCTCAACCTCATAATGATATAAATGTACAAAAGAGAGATAGGAATTTCACATGTTTTTCTTTGACAATGTTTTTAAGAAAGTCTTTGTATTGTTTTGAACTTTCGCAACATTTTACATGTGTTTGTGTATCATCCATAACTCTTTTGCAACTGTTTTTCTTACAACAGATTTTGTATAAACTTGTACTCGTAACTGTTTTTCTTTTGTAACAACTTTTTCGAATTAATACAAGGATATAACTGTTTTCATTTATAACAGATTTTTGAATAAATATACAAGGATAATGCTTTTCTCATCCGTAACTGTTTTTATTTACAACAATTTTTGAATAAGTACAAGGATGTTGCTTCATCCGTAATTGTTTTAATTTACAACAGTTTTTGACTAAGTACAAGGATGTGCATTTTTATCCGTATCTAATATTCTTCCCTTAACCTAAACATTCGTTCGAATATTTTTTTTAAGGTTTTTTAATCAGGCTTTGTGTTTTTTGTCTTTGGATCTTTGATTTTGCTCATAGTACTTGACTTGTTGGGAAGATGGATCTTCAGGCTTGAGCTTTGACTTTTTGATAGTCTTCTTTGCTTCTTTTTTGCCTTCCATACTGTATAGTCCCCCAAGTGTTTGAGCTTTGAATAATGAAATCTCGGGCACTTGACTATTCCTTCCTTGTGGTCTTTTTCCTGAAAAGGAAAAACATATGGGACTCGATGGTATATAGTATAGATGATGACTGCTTAACCCTTTAAAAGCATCCATCAGAAAGTTGTAACCCTAGACCGGGAATTCAGTTACTTTCTCGTGTCTATGCAGGTCTAATATCATCATTTGGAGATGGGTTAGCTTTTTGCCTATCATCTAAAATGGTTAGTATAACTTTAACTATACAAAAGTAAAATCGAACGTAATGATACATGTCCGGGGGCATTCCCTTTACTTCAGAAGTAATACTTCTTCAAATGAACAGCAATCCAACTAGTTGGTAAGATTCTGTTGTCCATAGTTTCCAGCTCGTAAGCGCCTTTTCCAGCAATGCCACAGACTTTCTAGGGCCCTTCCCAGTTTGGATTTAGCTTTCCTGCACCAACTTCCTTTGTTGATTGGAAGACTTTTTTAAGAACGAAGTCCCCAATTTTGAAATATCTGAGGTGAGCTTTTCTGTTGTAATATCGCTCTATAATTTGTTTTTGGGCTGCCATACATATTAATGCAGCTTCTCTTCTTTGCTCGAGAAAATCCTGTTTTGTCCTTAACTCATCGTTGTTTGTTTCTTCCATTGACGTTGTGAATCTCGTACTTGGTTCGCTGATTTCCACTGGTATTAATGCTTCTGAACCGTAGACAAGCGTGAATGGAGTGTCTCCCATGGCTACTTTTGCAGTAGTGCTGCAAGCCCATAATACTACCGGTAGCTCGTCAGGCCAGTTTCCCTTGGCTTTTTTCCAACCATTTCCTTAAGTTGTTGACAATGACTTTGTTTGTTTACTCAGCTTGCCCATTAGCCACGGGGTGATATGGTGACGAAGTGATTCGCTTGATTTGCCAGCTTTTGAAGAATTCTGTGATTATTAAGCCTATGAATTGTGGGCCATTGTCACATACGATCTCCTTTGGTATTCCAAAGCGGCATATTATGTGTTGCCATATGAAGATTTTCACTTCTTTCTCTCGCACCTGTTTAAAAGTATCTGTCTCCACCCATTTTGTGAAATAATCAGTTAATACGAGTAAGAACCGTACCTTTCCTTTAGCTGGGGGAAGGGGTCCCTTTATATCCATGACCCATTTCATGAATGGCCATGGTGACACCACTGGGTGGAGTAATTCTGCTGGCCGGTGCATATTGTTGGCATATTGTTGACATTTGTCGCATTTAGATACGAAGCTCTCAGCATCTTCCTCCATTTTAGGCCAATAGTACCCTGCTCTGATTAGGGTTTTGACTAAGGATCTTGCTCCTGCATGGTTTTCTTAGTGTCCTTCGTGTACTTCCTTCATCACCTTCTCCGGTTGGTTGGGTCCAAGGGACTTTGCTAGGGGACCTCCAAACATTTTTCGGTATAAAGTTTCACGAACTAGGCAGTACCGTGCAACTTTCCAGCGAAGTGCTTGAGCTGTTTCTCTATCTTCAGGCACAGTGCCGTTCTGCAAAAGGTTTATAATTTCGTTTCTCCAATCCTAGGTTAAATTGTTAAATGTTACCTCATTTTTGTCCTGGTCGATTGCTGAATGAAATAGGTGTATGAAAATTGAATTGTCTTTATTTGTTACGTCGGCAATTGCTGCGAGGTTAGCTAATGCATCCGCTTCTGCATTTTCCTCTCTGGGTATTTGCGTAACTTTCCATGACTGGAATTGCCTTGCTAGGTCTCGTGCCTTTTCCAGATATTGTTGCATCCGAGCCTCTCTTGCGGTATAAGTCCCATGCATCTGGTTTACCACTAGTTGAGAGTCACTTTTGATCACGATTTGCTCAGTTGGTACTTCTCGTGCCAGTTCAAGCCATGCAATGATGGCTTCGTACTCTGCTTCATTGTTAGTTTTGGGATAACATTTGATGGCTTGTCGTATCTTTTCACCCGCAGGTGATATTAGAACAATTCCCAAACCAGCTCCTTTTATGTTAGAAGAGCCGTCAGTAAATAGGGTCTAAATTCCTGGATTAGCCCCGTTGAAGAGTTGTAACTCTTTTTCCACTTCAGGGATTATGCAAGTATTAAAATCAGCAACGAAATCAGCTAAAATCTGAGACTTTATTGTAGTCCTAGGCTGATATATTATGTCATATTCGCCTAATTCTATTGCTCATTTAGCTAATCTCCATGATAACTATTGTTTATGCAAAATATTTCTTAGTGAATACGAGATCACAACAGTTATTGGGTGACATTGAAAGTATGGTCTCAACTTTCTAGCTTCCATGATTAGATCTAAGACTAATTTTTCTAGATGAGTATATCTAGTTTCAGTATCTAATAAAGACTTGCTTACATAATAAATCGGAGATTGTTTACCTCTCTCTTTTTTTACCAGTACTGCACTTATGGCAATTTTTGCTACGGCAAGATAGACATACAACCTCTCCCCCTCTTTTGGTTTAGACAACAACGGGAGTTTTGATAGATAGGCCTTCAGATCTTTGAGAGCCTGTTGGAATTCTTCAGTCCATTCGAATTGATTCTGCTTTTTAGAACTGAAAAGAATTTAAAACTCTTCCCCGAAGACCTGCAGATAAATCTTCCTAAGGCTGCAATTCTTCCTGTTAGTTTTTGAACTTATTTTTTGCTCGTAAGTATATCAGGTTTTTCATCAATAGCTTTAATCTGAGCGGGGTTTACTTCTATACCCCTATTTGATACAAGGAAACCCAAAAACTTAACCGATTCAACGCCAAAGGCGCATTTTTCTGGATTTAGTTTCATGTTATACCTGCGCAGGATTTCGAAGGTGATTGAAAGATGATGGAAATGATCTTCTGCTTGAATTGATTTTACTAGCATGTCATCAATGTATACTTCCATTGTTTTCCCCATATGTTCCTGGAACATCTTGGTAACTAGCCTTTGATACGTGGCTCCAACATTTTTCAGGCCAAAAGGCATGACTTTGTAACAATAAGTCCCCATGTTTGTAATAAAGGAAGGTTTTTCCTCATCTGAAGGATCCATTTTTATCTGATTATAACCAGAATATACATCTAGAAAGCTCAACAATTCATGACCTGCAGTGGCATCAATCATTTGATCTATGTGTCGTAATGGGAAGGAGTCTTTGGGGCATGCTTTATTCAAATCTGTGTAATCTACGCATATTCTCCATTTACCATTCTTTTTGGGTACTACTACAATATTAGCTAACCAATTAGAATATTTTACCTCGCATATTGAACCAATTTTCAAGAGTTTTTGTACTTCTTTTTCAATCACTTGGTTCTTGAATGCTCCTTGCTTTCTTTTCTTTTGCTTGACAGGCACGAATGATGGATCTTCATTTACTTTATGAGTCATCACATTCGGAGATATATCTGTCATATCTGAATGGGACCAAGCGAAATAATCTAAGTTAGCTTTTAAATATTCAATTAACTTACCTCTTCTTGTAGGGCTTAGCCTCGTGCCTATATGAAATCGAACGTTATATTGTCTGCTTCCATGTCTTCCCGAATCCGCTTCGCGTGTGTAATTGTGAATTTTGTTATTCTTTTGTAGACTAGTCCGTTCACCTCCTCTCCTCGGTGTATCACATTCATTGTTCTGTTGGAGATGGTTGGTTTGGGGGCTCTTGCCTGTTATTCATATATGCCTGTTTTCCTTCTTCACTAAACAGTTATGTTAGATAGCCCTGTTTTCATAATTGTTCTACCTCACCTTGCAACAATCTGCAATTTGATGTTTTGTGTCCATGATCATTATGGAATTCGCACCAGAAGTCTGCATTCCTTCTTTTTGGATTCGATCTCATTTCTTTGGGCCATCGAACTTTGTCGTCCATGTTTCTCAGTGAGGTAATTAATTCAGAAGTACTTACATTAAAGTTGTAGTCTTCGACTCTTGCATTACCTCTATTCCGTTCCTCTCGATCTTTTCTAGATCTTGAGGAGGATGAGTTCGTATCTCTATTTGCCGATCTATATTCCGACCGTGTGTTTTCAAACCTGGAACGAGTTTCTTGTCCTGAAGGTTCCATATATGGATCGTACATGCTCTTACCTGTTCTCCTTTCTGGTTCGGAGCGCCTAGAACTGGCTCGATCTTCAGCTTTTGATTGAGAAATGGTGTCTTCTTCTATTCGTAGCTTGGTGTTGTGCCTGTTATAGACATCGTTCCATGTCGTAGCTGGGAATTCTCTCAAGCTTTCCTTGAGTCTTCTTGTGGCTTATGAGCTTCTGTCATTTAAGTTGCTTGCAAACGCCATTGCTGCCCAATTGTCAGGTACCCTTGGTAGCGGCATTCTTTCTCGTTGAAACCTGTCTACAAATTCTCGGAGCAACTCCGTGTCTCCTTGTTTTATCTTGAATATGTCTTCCATTCTTTTTTTGACCTTTTGTGCACCGGAATGTGCTTTTATAAAAGAATCTGCAAGCTCAGCAAAAGAGTCACTAGAATTTCCGGGTAGAAGAGAATACCATGTTAGTGCTCCTTTGGTGAGTGTGTCTCCGAACTTCTTGACAAGTACTGATTCAATTTCTTGTTTAGTCAAATCGTTGCCTTTTACTCCTGTAGTAAAGCAATTACATGATCACGTGGATCAGTTGTCCCGTCGTACTTGGGAATATCAGGAATTTTGAATTTCTTGGGAATAGGCAAGGGTGCTGCATTTGGCTTCCAAGGTTGTTGAGAATATCTATCAATGTCAATGCCTTTGATAACATGTGGTACTCTAGGAATTTGATCGATTCGATCGTTTTGTTCCTTCACCTGTTTTTGCAAGGTTAGTAATACAGACTGTAATTTTGGATTACTAGACATACCTAGTCTTTCTTTGAGGGACTCATTTGGAGTGCCTCTACTTCCTGAGTTTGCTAGTCCGGATTGTGGATTTTCCACAGTTGCGGTGTTGTTAGGAGGAGGTGTAGGTGATGCAGTTGGTAGTCCCCTCATGAAAGCTTGTAAGGCTTGAGTCACATATTCACCAACCATTTGTTTTACAGGATCTTGTTCTCCTATTTGTTCATTTCCATTGTGATTATTATTTTGAGTCGTAGATCTCTCTGAGGAATGTTCCCTTGAGCCTCGTAGGGAACCTGAAGGTGATGGAACTGGAGTTCCAATCCTTTGTTGGTTGTTGTTGTTGGCGTTCGACATAATTTACAGAATGTTATTTGAGAAAAAATAGAGATTATGAATTTCCCGGTAACGGAAACAATTTGTTTAACCAAAGAATTAGATTCTCTGCCAGAGCTATTTTAAGAAGTTTCTGATAACCAAAGAATATGCTAATAATTGTAAGTAAATTTGTAAATAGAAAGCAGTAAGATGCGTAAAAAGTAAGTATATTTCAATAGTGGTTCGAACGTGTCCTTACAAGTTATATTTTACTCCCTTTATAGGGAATTTATTAATATAACGTCTACTCTTTTATGTGATTTGAGCATTAATGGATAATAACGACATTAGTGTAATGTTACAATGATTAATCGTAATTGTTGCGTGAAGATTATGTAACATTTTGGCTCATTAGTTGAAGATCCCTGAATCTGCCCTTTATTCCGTCTTGATTCATTCTGTCAGTGTCTCTTCACCTCCTCAATTAGGTTGAGATTCCCGTATCAGATTACCCCGTGGGTATGCTGTTCCATTCCTCTTTATCTCGTACCTCTTCATAATGTCTCGTCCAGTTTTCATGTTGTCATTTCTCCACATAGAATGCAAAGTCATCATAAGTATTACACGTGTGAAACTCATTTTTACCAATACAAATAATATAATAATTATTGTCCTAAATTTCCAAGTTACTTTATATTAGCTTGCAACTTGGCTAAATGAAAAGGCAAACTTTCTTTCTTTAATATATATGAAAATATAGATGTTGAACCTCCGATGTTTTCCTCTTTGGACAAGTGAAACTTTTATTTTCCTTCTCAAATTGGCAAACCTAGAAAATATTTTACACTAAATAAGTTGAGATAAATTTTAATTTTTAACTTTACCTTATATTTTTTGAAACTTTAGAGAAAGTCTTTGGAAAAAGATTATTCTGATAAGTAATTTCGAGATTGTTACTCCACATTGAAGATGATACAAAAATAATATCATAATTATGATACAACTAATCTTAAACTGTTAATTTCGGAAAGAATTTCAACCAAACACGTAATAAAGTAATCCTACCTATTTATTTTGAGATTGTTATCTTTTATCTCATAAACCAAAGGATTTAACTGTCATGATCTAAAAACCAACCCGGTCGTGATGGTGCCTACCATGGAACTAGGCAAGCCTACACTCTTAACCAATTCGCTTTCTATCATAAAAAAATTAAATATTGACTCTTTCCATCAGAGAGACATAAATAAAAGATAAAAAAAATCAAATTCAAAATACTGTAAAAGAGAGAAATCCCAAAATCTGGTGTCACTAAGTCATGAGCCAAACTACAACTGTGCCCAAAATACATCAAGACAACCAATTGTCTGAGAAATAACTAACAAAATACACAAGGAAGATAGGGAAGGAGAAAGGCGGGTCTGCGATCGCCAAGCAGCCACCTCGCTCGTTCTCCGAAGATGAACCGGAACAAAGATTAGCTGGAACTACTGTAACCTGAGATACCTAAATCTGCACATAAGGTGCAAGGGGTAACGTGAGTACACCAACTCAGTAAGTAAGAAGCCTAACCTGTGGGCTGAGAGGTAGTGACAGACTAAACCTCCACATTTATGACATAATCAATCTATAGAAATTTAGGCATGCTTTTAGTTAACTAGACAGCTCAAAGTTATAAGATAAGTACAGTTCCGAATAGTTTAACATATATAACTCTACGTGTTCTACATGCCAATGCATAAACAGTATGAAATGCACAATGTGTTCCCACTCTCAAATGCTCGTGCACTCAGTACTGTATATGGCTTGCATGGCCCAGAGAAGATCCATCCCAGAATATATACACATCAGACAGAGGTCACTCAGTACTGAGGAAGGCCGATCCAGCCCTATGGAGAAGATCCATCTCCAGATAATGATACACCTCACAACCACTCGGTACTGTATATGGCTCAACGGCCTAGGGTTGATCCATCCCAGAATACGTATACACATCACTGACCTCAGTCGCTCACTACCGAGGAAAACAGGCCAATCCAGTCTTATGGAGAAGATCCATCTCCAAATATAAATACTTCGGACAAGATCCATGTCCAAAGAATATCCATCCCTCAAATATAAACACTTCGGACAAGATCCATGTCCAGGGAAGGTCCATCCCTCAAATATCACTGCGCTCACTGGGGGTGTGTTACAGACTCCGGAGGGGCTCCTACAGCCCACGCGCTATCATGAGCCAGATCCAGGCATAATCAATATAACGTGATGCGACATGCAGCCCGATCCCATATCTGTCACTTAATACCAGGATCTCGGCCTCACTCAGTCATCACTCTCCAGTCTCGCTCACATGGGCTCACAATGCATGATCTAGCCCAAATCAATGATATAATGTATAAAATAAACAATTACCGAGACTGAGACATGATATGATATGACAAGATTGAGTATAAAATATCAATGAAACACATGAGATGACAGCAATAAATGACCACTCGGGTCTCAACAATATTTTCATAAAGCCTTAACATAATATCTAGCATGATGTCTAGCATGGTTTGCATTAAGACGACCGCTCGGGTCTCAACAAGATCGGCGTGGAGTATTAACATAATATCTAGCATGATTTCCAACATGTTTACTTTAATCACATTGATAGAAGCACATATATCAACATAAAGAACCACAAAACGATGCCATGGAATGAACGAGGTCACAAGTCTCATGATGCACGCCCGCACGCCCGCACGCCCATCACTTGGCATGTGCATCACCCAATTCTAATCACATAACACGTAGCTCAGGGTTTAGAACCCTCAGAACCAGGATTGGAAGCGTTACTTACCTCAATCAAGCTAACACTCTACTCTGCAATGACCTTGCCGCTTGACTCGGCCACAAATCGCCCCGAATCTAACCAAAATCAGTATTATATCATTAATATATGCTAAAGGAGCGATGCCCACATCAAAATTATCAAATTACATCACAAATCCCGAATTCGGCCAAACCCGACCACCGAGCCCACGTCTCGAACTCGACAAAAATCATAAAACTAGAATCCTTATACTCTCACGAGTCCATACATACCAAATACATCAACATCCGACGACAAATGACCCCTCAAATCTTTAAATCAAAGTCTTAACTTTCCAAGCCCTAACCCCTCAAATTACACCATTAAATCCCACAAATTCCATGATTAAACAGTAGAAAAATCATCACAAACATAGAAATGAAGTCCAAGTAACTTACCCAATTGAGAGCCTTCGATTTCCTCTTAAAATCACTGCTCAAAAGCGCCAAACCATCCAAAAATGATGAAAAATGAGTAAAAATCCGTGAAGGCAACCTTTTATAGGTTCTGCCCAGCACTTTCCGCTGCTGCCAAAATTATCTCGCACCTATGGACCGCTTCTACGCCCAAAAATCCGCACCTGCGAAATTCACTTAAGTCCTCTGACGCTGCACCTGCACCCCAGGTCTCGCACCTGCAGGCTCGCAGGTGTGGTCCAGCCCCCCGCTTTTGCGGTTTCCTTTCAGCTTCTGTGGCTTGCACCTGCGGTTCCCAATCCGCAGGTGCGGTTATGACAGAAAGACATCAGCTTTAGCTGCAACTCCAAATTTTCCAACTCTCCGATAACCATTCGAAATCATCCCGAGGCCCTTGAGACCTCAATCAAACCTACCAACAAGTCACATATCATTATTCAAACTCAGTCGAACCCTTGGAACACTCAAAACAACATCAAATCACCAAATTAACCCGAAATTCAAGCCTAAGAATTACTAAACTTCCGAAATTCGCCAACGATGCCGAAACCAACAAAACCACGTCCGAATGACCTGAAATTTTGCACACACATCACAAATGACACTACGAACCTATTCCAATTTCCAGAATTGCATTCGGACCCCGATAGCTAATTTTCCCCAGCCGACCGGAAATCGCCAAAAATCCAGTTTCGCCAATTCAAGCCTAATTCTACCGCATATCTCTGAATAACATTCCGAACACGCTCCTATGTCCCAAATCACCTAACTAAGCTATTCGAACCATAAAACCCAAATTCTGAGATCTTTTACCCGTAAGTCAACTTTCGGTTGGCTTTTCCACTAAATAACCAAACTTAAGAGACTAAGTGTCTCATTTCTCTACACAATCACTCTGAACCTGAGCTAACCAACCCAACACAACACAACACAAAAGAGCTGAACCACACAAAATGAAGCAGAAATGGCAGAAACGGGGCTAAAACTCTCGGAACGACCGATTGGGTCGTTACATTCTCCCCCACTTAAATATACGTTCGTCCTCGAACGTGCTCAGATTTGTTCCAAAAGCCATCAAATCGTGGAATTACCTTACCACGGGCATACTCGGGGGTGATCTCATGTCACCCTGTCCCGCATAGATCTGATAACACAACACATCTGAGATTTCTTCATCCAATCTAACCGATAAGCCTTAGAATCCAATTTCCACATTCAAATTTTTCTATAAGATCAGAATCACGCATCCACACATTGTATAAGTCTGAACAAGCTGATCCAACCATAGACATAACTCAATATGAAATCACCTGATATCCCACATAACTCAAACACCGGTAGTGATAATTTCTAATCACAGCGGCTGCTCAAGCAACCCAATGCCGGTGATAACCCTATTATTAAACAGAGACCCATTCTAACACCTTCATATACTGCTAATGATGAAAGAAACACGCAGAATCCCATAACCATTCGCCTGATCAACAAGTGATGGAACTCCCTCTCTTCGACAGGAAATATAGCGAAATTTCTAAGTCGATCAGCGTCAATATCCTCCCAAATATGCCACAACCAGATCTGATAACACCCATTATAGGTTGGACGACCTCATCTCATCCAACACAACCACTCTAGTAACATGACACATCAATACCGCTTAAAGCCATGACCTGTGCAGTCCGTGCACTAATAGACAACATCCCAGATGTACCCAAACATGAAAAATGACATCAAACAAGAGAACCGTCCCGCAATATCAAGGGGTATCACCAAAACGCAATGCTAAGAACTCCTCACACTCCACAGAACCAAAACACACGAATCCAATACACAAGGATCTTAACTCGGCGTGACTTCGCCGCAATGCGTGACTCCATCCAAATGCTGGTCCATATTATATACTTCGATCTGCCTTGCTCAAATTCAACAACCACGCGAAACCCGACATTAAGTACTTAAAGTGCATTTCCATAACCATGGAGAATCAAACGATACCATGCCACATGAACCCGAAAGCACACAACCAATGCGTCTCAATCCTGCAATACCCAATTACATACCTTACTCAAATACCGCTATAAGACCACAATAGAACCACACCATGTATGCCTAAAACCAATGAATCGCAGCTCCCCGTAGTAGGGAAGAGTACTCATAAATCATCCCAAAACACAGATAAGCCCAACAACCACTAACTGGCATGGCCCTCACAATAGCACTACGGAGCCAATCAATCCGACTCGGTGCAAAACACCTACCCCCACTAGGCCTACTAAGGAACCCCAAACCAATCCGGTCATACACAATAGACAAATGACCCTCCAAAGGTCCACAATGACTGAATCATAACACACACGAACCCCTGGATAACCTGGGCTACGTCTCTACAGCCCTCAACTATGAAATCATCTACTCATTCGAGTTCCCAAACTCAAAAATCCTCAGAGCACACAAATCACCATATCCGATCTCAACATCGTTGCCTGAATGTCTAATACTTCCCAATACCCAATCATACCACGAGGGATACCCCTACAATCCGTATGTGTTACAAGGAAAAATTTGAATGCCCGCAGCGGACCAACAAGGAGAGTACCACCACACCAATGAAATATCCATAAATCAAAACACCGTGCCTCTTCTAAAACTTGTATCTTCATCGAGCCTAATCTAAAAGTAACGCCATCTATCTGATCATCTGAGATCACCCATGATACCTACAAATTCAGAACATTTTTATCTATTCTTTCTCCTAGCCATAGTACCAAAATCCTCAACCAGAAATCACCATGTGAGACCCTAGCACAGAACCACATTGCCCTAAGGCTTATAAACCGCTGAATATCTCTTAAGCAACCCAAAGTTCTACATCTCAAATACTTACTCTAAAGAGACTTTCGATGAATTCAAACTATCCTTCCTTTTCATGATATTGGAATGTAGAATCCACAATGATATATAAACCCTGAATCCACCAGAACCATTCTCGAGAGTCACCCACTCTACGCAATTCTCAATTAAACTGATCAAGCAGATCGAACAACATGTACCCCATTAACACACCAACACCCAAGGGAGTAACCCACACCCCTAAAAAACCAAGCAAATTCATACTTCACGCACACTACTTTCTTTACAAATAACAACTCAATCATGTAATAAGACCCATATCCCCATAGAGTACAATACAACCTGTATCCAGAAATTTCTATTACTCGAGTCATTCTCAAACTCCACCTCTGTAGGTCATAACTGGTCCACCAGTATACCCAACTGAAACCAATATAACACATAATCTGGCAACCAACTAATCACTAGCAGACTCCCTTGCTTGGATCAAAGCCATAGATTAAAACAAACAATAACTCACAATGCCCATACTCTATCACTGCCATAATATCGCAGTGAGATTCAACTAAATCCTTCGGAAGCTCATATAACACAAACCATCTAATATTTCAACCGTCTACAAATATCGTATTCACCATTGTAATAGTCATCCCAACTTCCCCAAGCGATCTAAACTCAAATTGCAACATATATCATTTTCTGGAAAAAGAGAACTTATTATAAAACAACATGAAGATCACACAACCTCAGGACACCCCATAGGAGGTAACCCTGCTTGCTTAGCCTCAAACAGATATTTGTCTATACCCTTCCAAAATCGTGGCCATATGCCAATTCAAGACAGAAGTCAAACACTCTATAAATCTTGCTACATCTCCAGCCAATTGTGTTTATTGAAATCAAACAATCTGAACACGTCTCACCATAAAATCACACTCACCACATAGTCATCCAGCCACCAAATCCCACCAATAGGGACTCAACGAACATATAAGTCCCAAAATGCACGTTCTCACACAAACGAAATCTCAGCACTCAAGCCACAGACAAAACCCGGCCTCAAGTCCTCCAGACTGGCCCATTATCAACTTGCGAAAATAAATCTCGTAACTCATACATGGGAATCACAATCCTCAATGCACAGCTGATACTGAGCGCTCATGCGCTCATTCAAATACATGAAAGTAATTCACAGAGTTATGCTTTTGGCCGAATAAATGGATTCGCACGACAAGAATTCAAGAATGGGACTTTTTTTTCCTATGGATTCCACAACCTCTCGAAGATAAGTACAAACGTATCTGTACCGATCCGCAAGACACTACTAAACCTGCTCATGACCTGTGAGACCTATGTAACCTAGAGCTCTAATACCAACTTGTCATGACCCAAAAACCAACCCGTTCGTGATGGCTCCTATCGTGGAACTAGGAAAGCCTACACTCTTAACCAATTCTCTTTCTATCATAAAAATATTTAAATATTGACCCTTTCCATAAGAGAGACTGAATAAAAGATAAGAAAATCAAATTCAAAATGCTGTAAACGAGAGAAATCCCAAAATCTGGTGTCACTAAGTCATGAGACATACTACAACTGTGCCCAAAATACATCAAGGCAACCAATTGTCTGAGAAAGAACTAACAAAATACACAAGGAAGATAGGGAAGGACAAAGGAGGGTCTGCAATCGCCAAGTAGCCACCTTGCTCTCTCTCCGAAGATGAACCGCAACAAAGATCAGCTGGCACTACTGCGACTTGAGATACCTGAATCTGCACGCAAGGTGCAGGGGTTAACATGAGTACACCAACTCAGTAAATAACAAGCCCAACCTGTAGGTTGAGAGGTAGTGACGGACTAAACCTCCACATTTATGACAGAATCAATGTACAGAAATTTAAGCATGCTTTCAGTTAACTAGATAGCTCAAAGTGATAAGATAAGTACAGTTTCGAACAATTTAACATATATAACTCAACGTGTTCTACATGCCAACGCATCAACAGTATGAAATTCACAATGTGCTCCCACTCTCAAATGCTCGTCCACTCAGTATTGTATATGGCTCGTATGGCCCAGGGAAGATCCATCCCAGAATATATACATATCAGACAGAGGTGACTCAGTACTGAGGAAGGCCGATCCAGCCCTATGGAGAAGATCCATCTCCAGATAATGATACACCTCACAACCACTCGATACTGTATATGGCTCAACGACCCAGGGAAGATCCATCCCAGAATACGTATACACATCACTGACCTGAGTCGCTCAGTACCGATGGAAACAGGCCAATCCTGCCTCATGGAGAAGATCCATCTCCAAATATAAACACTCCAGGCAAGATCCATGTCGAGGGAATATCCATCCATCAAATATAAACACTTCGGACAAGATCCATGTCCAGGGAAGGTCCATCCCTCAAGTATCACTGTGCTTACTAGGGGTGTGTTACACACTCCAGAGAGGCTCCTACATCCCAAGCTCTATCATAAGCCAGTTCCAGGCATAATCAATATAACATGCTGCGGTGTGCATCCCGATCCCATATATGTCACTCAATATCAGGCTCTCAGCCTCACTCAGTCATCACTCTCCAGTTTCGCTCGCATGGGCTCACAATGCATGATCTAGCCCGAATCAATGATATAATGTATAAAATCAACAATTATCGAGAGTGATACATGATATGATATGCTATGACAAGACTAAGTATAAAATATCAATGAAACACATGAGATGACAGAATAAATGACCTCTCGGGTATCAACAATATCTACGTAAATCCTTAACATAATATCTAGCATGATTTCTACCAAGGTTTGCATTAAGACGACCACTCGGTTCACAGTAATATCGGCGTGAAGTCATAACATAATATCTAGAATGATTTTCAACATGTTTACTTTAATCACATTGATAGAAGCACAGATATCAACAAGAAAGAACAACTAAACGGTGTCGTGGAATGAACCAGGTCAGAAGTCTCACGGTGCATGCCCGCACGCCTGTCACTTGGCATGTGCATCACCCAATTCTAATCACATAACACATAGCTCGGGGTTTCGAACCCTCAGTACCAAGATAGGAAGCGTTACTTACCTCAATCAAGCCAAAACTCTACTCTGCAATGCCCTTGCCGCTCGACTCAGCCACAAATCGCCTCATATCTAACCAAAATCAATATTATATCATTAATATATGCTAAAGGAGCGAAGCCCACATAAAAATTATCAAATTACATAACAAACCCCGAATTTGGCCAAACCCGACCCCCGACCCACATTTCAGAACTCGACAAAAATAACAAAACTAGAATCCTTACACTCTCACAAGTCCATACATACCAAATACATCAAAATCCGACGACAAATGACCCCTCAAATCGTTAAATCAAAGTCTCAAGTTTCCAAGCCCTAACCCCTCAAATTACACTATTAAAGCCCACAAATTTCATGATTAAATAGTAGAAAATTCATCACAAACACAAGAAATGAAGTCCAAGTAACTTACCCAATTGATATCCTTCGATTTCCTCTTAAAATCACTGCTCAAAAGCTCCAAACTGTCCAAAAATGGTGAAAAATGAATGAAAAATCGCGAAGGCAACCTTTTATAGGTTCTGCCCAGCACTTTCCACTTCTGCTGAAATCATCTCGCACCTGCAGACCGCTTCTGCACCCAAAAATCCGTACCTGCGGAATTCACTTAAGTCCTCAGACGCCGCACCTGCGCCCCAGGTCTCCCGCAGGTGCGGTCCAGTCCTCACTCCTGCGACCAATTCCACTTCTGCGGCTCGCATCTGCGGTCCCCAATCCGCAGGTGCGGTTATGACAGAAAGACAACAACTTCAACTGCAACTCCAAATTTTCCAACTCTATGATAACCATTCGAAATCATCCCGAGGCCCTTGGGACCTCAACCAAACCTACCAACAAGTCACATATCATTATTCAAACTTATTCGAACCTTCGGAACACTCAAAACAACATCAAATCACAAAATTAACCCGAAATTCAAGCCTAAGGATTTCTAATCTTACGAAATTCGCCAACAATGTTGAAGCCAACCAAACCACGTCCGAATGACCTGAAATTTTGCACACACATAAAAAACGACACTCTGAGCCTATTCCAACTTCAGGAATTCCATTTTGACCCTGATAGTTAATTTTTCCATTGCCCACCGAAAATCGCCAAAAATCCAGTTTCGCCAATTCAAGCCTAGTTCTACCACAGACCTCTAAATAACATTCCGAAAACACGCTCCTAAGTCCAAAATCACCTAACGAAGCTATTCGAATCACATAACCCAAATTCCGAGATCATTTACCTATAAGTCAACTTCCGGTTGACGTTTCCACTAAATAACCAAACTTAAGAGACTAAGTGTCTCATTTCTTTCCACAATCACTCTGAACCCGAGCTAACCAACCCAACACAATACAAAAGAGCCGAACCACACAAAATGAAGCAGAAATTGGAGAAACGGGGCTAAAACTCTCGGAACGACCGATCTTATCGTTACATTAACGATCTCTACACCTCCCCCCACCCCCCC